>SJYX01010912.1:14232-46735 GCA_006410675.1 Oreotragus oreotragus
TGCTGCTGCTGCTAAGTCACTTCAGTCGTGTCCGACTCTGTGTGACCCCATAGACGGCAGCCCACCAGGCTCCCCCATCCCTGGGATTCTCCAGGCAAGAATACTGGAGTGGGTTGCCATTCCCTTCTCCAATGCATGAAAGAGAAAAGTGAAAGTGAAGTCGCTCAGTCTGTTCGACTGCTAGCGACCCCATGGACTGCAGCCCACCAGGCTACTCCGTCCATTGGATTTCCAGGCAAGAGTACTGGGGTGGGGTGCCATTGCCTTCCCCGAATAAAGACTTTAAAAATGGTCTATATAAAAATACTTTTTTTAAGAAAAATCCTTTACAAATTAACAGTTTTTTTAAACAAAGTGCCATGATTTTTAAAATGTACTCAAGGATGGGCTTTTTTAATTAAATAAATATGTAGTCATGAGGAAAAGAGGATCTAATATTCAGTTCAGTTCAGTCACTCAGTCGTGTCTGACTCTGTGACCCCATGAACCACGGCACGCCAGGCCTCCCTGTCCATCACCAACTCCAGGGTATCTAATATAACACTGAGAAAAAAGTCAGAGATGCAGGAATAAAAATTATTATCATAGAATCCTGAGGAGGCAATGAGTATCAGAGTGTGATCAACAGTGACTATTAACGTATAGCTAATTAAGATAATAATTGAAAAATGCATTTCAATTTGGCAGTTAGGAAAGGAGAAGTTTTCTTGGTAAAAGAGTAATGTCAGCAAAATGGAGGTTGTCAAAACAGAACCAGTAACAACCAGAACCTCTCAGCCCCTCCTATTCCTAGAATACACACAGATTTACTCTCTATTCCTTAAATACTCTGTTTCTTCCTATTATATCTCACCACACATTTTCTGCTTAGTGAAATTTAGCTTTTCCTTGAAGAATCACTGGAATCCTTTGTGATGCCTTCTCTTAGCTCTAAATTATGCCCTTCTTTGTGTCCCCATATACCTAGATCAAGAATTAGGAATCAAGTTTATTTTGATCAAGTGTTTGAAAAATCAGCATAACCCTTAAGCTAGCTTTAGAGATGGCCATTTGATTTAACCTCAGACTTTCAAAAGATGTCCATCTTAAATTGATGCTCTTTGGTTTACTTTTATTTTGGGAATTATGTCTCTCAGGTTAAGAGTTTCTGTAGAAACACTGATGTAGATGCCAAGGAAATCCCTTTAGAATCAATGGAAAACTTACTTTGCTCCAAGGCTAACATAATTATTGTCACTGACAGATTGGTGGATGGAGTATTCTAAATTTTCATAATTGATTCCCAAATGTTTTCAAGACCAAGGTTTTAATATTAATTTTGCTAAAAACAAATAACATTAGGTGGCCAATAGGATACTATAAAATATCTATCAGTGAACTCAAAATATGAGGGCTAATTTCTAATTTATTTAAAATGTTAAAATGCAGAAACACCCATTTTCCTAAAACTGTCAGCATTTTTAATTGGTTACTCATTTTATCTAATTAATAATTTTCTTCGTTTCTCTCTAAATTGAAGACACTATGAAAGGCCATAACAAGACACAGTACCTATTTTGACTGCAAAAGTACCACTGTCTTATAGGCAGATATACAGGTAAGGCTATAAAGAATTCTGTAAAATAATTCTGGAATATAAAATAAACTGATTTCTAATTCAGTTTAATTTATATAATAATGTATGTTTCAAGTTGGGGAAGAAAAATGAGTTTTCACTCAGGACTACTCTGATCCAATATCTTCTCTATAAAATATGACTATTGAAAACTAATCCATAGTCCACATGACAAGTAATTTTAGTTGACTCACCATCAGGTATTGCTAAGATAATAATAAAATGCTTTCTTTGAATATTTTTACTAAGTTTTAATAAAATACTTTAATTCTGAAATATTTTTCAAAAACTTTTATAGACCTACATTATAAAGGGCAAACATACCTTACTCATTTTACAGCCCTCTAGTGATAAAACTCCAGAAAAACTCATGATGCTATGTGAACAAAAAGAAAAACAGTGTTATCAAGTTCAGAATAGACAAGGATAAGAAAGAGAAAAAGTCAAACGAAATATTTTTAAAGTAATACACTTTGAAGAACTTTCAGGTTCTTCTCCAACATTATTTATTTGAAATATTCAGAAACCAAAGATTTTATCAATTTATGGAAAACAAGAAATATGATTTTTACCATTCCTTAAAACTTATCCTTCTTGTAATATTAACTAAACATAACTACAGTAAATTTATAATAAATTTGGGTGATCAGTGAATTCCAATAAATACATAGTGCATTATAAGGAAATGATGAGTTTGTAAACATAATCATATAATAAATGTAGAACCTCCATGGGATTCACCAAAATGACATTAGTTGCTTAGAAGAGGTATAACAGAGTGTGTGTGCTGTGCTCAATCACTTCAGTTGTGTCCAACTCTGCAACTCTATGGACTGTAGCCCGCCAGACTCCTCTATCCATGGGATTCTCCAGGCAGGAATGCTGGAGTGGGTTGCCATGCCCTCCTCCAGGGAATCTTCCAGATCCAGGGATCAAATCCCTGTCTCCTGCATTGCAGATGAATTCTTTACCTACTGAGCCACCTGGGAAGCCCATAATAGAGTACAACATAGGTATTTATATAAATACTTTGAATGGAGCCTTGGTAACCTCATAATCTCATAATGTTAAACATGTATTTAGGAGTTAAACCTAAAGACAAGAAGTATTAGGATAAATGAGTAATTAAGAATAATAACTTATTGAGGGAGTATGCTATACCACCATAGTAGTAGGATCCAGAATGTGATGAAATAAATATAAAAATTATGCCAAAATTAACCTATTAATAAAACTTCTAAAATTTCTATATTCTTACTGTCTTAAAGGCTTAAAATGTCTTCCTTTAAATTATCCCTTGATAAAGGGATACTAAGCAAGAGAAACAATTTTTAAAGCCAACTATGATTCTGGGCAGTTTTAAATATTAGACATTTTATTTTATTTATTTATTTTTTTTTTACACGAACTCCCAAACATGAACCCCCCTCCCACCTCTTTATTTTCAAACACCACATCAATCCCATAGGACTGTATTTAAAAATTTTTTTTTCCTGGAGAAAAAAACACCATAAAATTTTCTTATGTCTTCTAATTTTGGAAATGTCAAATTATATATATTAACCAGGAATTAGCATATCAGCATTAGATAATTCATGCATAAAAATGTTTTCTGTCCTGAGAATTTACACAGGATTTCTAGACTACCCCTCAGTACACAGTCTGTGATACTTTTATTCTCGCAGACTTAATCTACTATGCATGTACTAGTAGTCAGGACACAGCACAGGATGATTAAAGATGAGCTTCTTTTTGTATGTGGGGAAATTAGAGGAAAAAACGAGATACATTCTAATTTAGAATCTCATTTCTGTGCCATTTCTATCTCAGCTGAAAAGCCAGAAATGGCTAAGGAAAACCAATCTTTGGCAACTGAGTTCATTCTCAAAGGACTTACAGATCATCCAGTGCTGAAGACCCTTCTGCTTCTGGTGTTTCTTACCATCTATCTGATCACTATGGTGGGCAATCTTGGTCTGGTGGCACTGATTTTTATGGAACGTCATCTTCACACTCCAATGTACATCTTCCTGGGTAACCTTGCTCTGATGGATTTCTGTTGCTCCAGTGCCATAACCCCCAAGATGCTAGAGAATTTATCTTCTAAAGACAGAATGATCTCCCTCTATGTATGCATGGTACAATTTTATTTTCTCTGCCTTGCTGAAACTGCAGATTGCTTTCTCCTGGCAGCAATGGCCTATGATCGCTATGTGGCCATCTGCAAACCACTGCAGTACCACACTATGATGTCAAAGAAACTCTGCATTCAGATGACCACAGGGGCCTACATAGCTAGTAACCTGCATTCTATGATTCATGTAGGACTTCTGTTGAGGTTAACTTTCTGTAGATCTAATCAAATTGACCACTTTTTTTGTGACATTCTTCCACTATATAGACTTTCCTGTACTGACCCTTATATTAATGAACTAATGATATATATTTTTTCAATGCCCATTCAAATCATTACCATTGCCACTGTCTTGATTTCTTATGTTTACATTCTTTTCACTGTTTTCAAAATGAAATCCAGAGAAGGGAGAGGTAAAGCCTTATCTACTTGTGCATCCCACTTTCTCTCTGTCTCAATATTCTACATTTGTCTTCTCATGTATATTCGACCATTTGAAGAAGGAGATAAAGATATACCAGTAGCAATTTTTTACACAATAGTAATTCCTTTATTAAACCCTTTTATTTATAGCCTGAGAAATAAGGAAGTGATAAATGTTCTGAAAAAAATTATGAGGACCTATTATATTCTTAAAGAAACTTAATCTTCTATGGAAAACATAAATGATCTGTAGATTAAGGGACACAGAAAATGAAAACTATATTCTTATGTAAAGTATTAATCTATAAATCATTAGACTATGTTGGTTTAAAGATATATGAATGAAATTCAAAATTGTCCAGCAGATCTTAATCCAAATTCCACAAATACCAGACTAAATCAGGAGGAAACTCAGTAATAACTTTTATTACCAACTCAGATTATTCTTATAGAATTCTCTCAGATCAGTGTTTTCAACTTAATAACTCAACAAAGAATCAAAATTAAATGTCTAGAAGAATTTGCCTTCATTTACCTTGTTTAGCTAATGGAAAACATTATATCTGATTCTATGTAGACTGTTTGAAACACTTAAAATTTTCTGGCAGACTGAAATGATAATTTTTATTCAGAAAACTGACCTGGTAGACACAAGTAGATGAGTTTGAGGGAGAGAGAGACTAGAAGCAGGCTAACTAATTGCATGTGTAAGCATGTGCTCAGTTGCTCATGATAGCTTATGGTGAATGGCGCCACTGGATTTGGTCTCCAAATGAGAAGATTTAACTCTGGGACCAAAGACAGTCTCAGTCATTCAGAGCTTTGTGCAGAATTTATTAAAGTAAAAGGGATAGAGAAAGCATCCAGCAAGAGGCACTGGAAGTGGGCAGGAAAGTACCCGCCTCACTAGTTTAAGGTGAAAGGTAAGGTAAGGTAAGGTGAAGTCGCTCAGTCGTGCCTGACTCTTTGCGACCCCGTGGACTGTAACCTACTACGCTTCTCCGTCCATGGGATTTTCCAGGCAAGAATACTGGAGTGGATTGCCATTTCCTTCTCCAGGGGATCTTCCCAACCCAGGGATCGAACCTAGGTCTCCCGCATTGGAGGCAGGCGCTTTAACCTCTGAGCCACCAGGGAAGCCCTCACTAGTTTAAGCGGGGCCTTATATACTTCTCAACCAGCTCCTGAGGATAGATAAAAAATATGTCAAGGCTATGAGAATTTTGCCCAGACCCTTTCCTGTAACTTACATCCTGGGGTGACATCAGCACAAGATTAGCCAGAAAGAACAGGTTAACTCAGAGCTCAAGACTGTGGAAGTTTTTGCCCAGACCTTCTCCCATAACAAGCACCTGAAGCTCAAAAAAAGGCATGTCCTTGAACAAGTGATACTGTTGCCTACGAGGCCTACTTGTTTCAGACAAAAGAAAGTAAAAAAGAAAGAACATTTACCTCTTCCTTAAAGGGGCCTTAGGCTTGGACTCACCAACCTGCCTAAGTTAACTATTTCACTTAAGTCCTATCCAACTCTCTGCAACCCCTTAGATTGTAGATGGTCAGGATCCCCTGTCCATGGAATTTTCCAGGTGAGAATACTGGAGTGGATTGCAATATCCTACTCCAGGGAATCTCCTTGATCCTACTCCAAGGATCAAATCTGAGTCTCTTGCACCTCCCGCACTGGCAGGAGGTACAACTGTACAACCTGGAAAGCCCCTAATTTTGCAATAATCTATATTTAAAGTAATGAAGTTTAATCTAGATACAGTTCCAAGAATGGGGAAAAAAGGAGTGAGAAGGAATAAACACACACACACACAAGTCACATATACATTTTGTAGAATAATTAATAACAAATTATAACAAGTTGGCTACAGTAGATTCAGATCTACTTTAACCTGAAGTGTGATTAAGATCCTTTGCCTTTTTGAAAGCATCAATCATATTATATATTATGGAACACAGAATAGCAACTTATATAATATATATTCAATAAGCATTCTAAAAAAATATTAATGAAGGCAGTTTTTTATTTTTCTAATTTTGAGTAATGTTGAAATATATTAACATTTTATTTTCTGGCCATTTTTACTTCTATGAATTTTCTATTCACTTTCTCTTTGTCTTACTATATTTTTCCTCATTTATTTGTACCAGTGTTTATAGAGAAAAAATATTAAAATGTTGTGACTATTAGTGGTAAATAATTTCTCTGTGTGCTGGTAGTATTTTCATACTTGTGTTATTTATAATTAATAAAATTATAAAATTGATATATTTATTAAATTTTCACATACAATCTCTTTCATGCAATTTTGTTTAGAATTTCTTTTCTTAATCCAAATTCTACTATTAGCCAATATTTCTGTTTCTCCTTCTTTTCTATTTTTTTCTCCTCTTCCTCCCCGTTTTCCTTCTTTTTTATGTGTGTGATAGTTTGTATTTGACCTTTGATTCTTCCTGGAAACTATTTAGTATATGGCATGAATTGAACATGTAACTTTACTTGGCTTTTTTATCCAAAAATAATCCACAATTTAATTCAACTCAAATAAACATCAAAGGAGGACTTCTTTGGGAAAGTGGCAAAATTAATTCTAAAAGTTTTGTAGAAAAATAATAATCAATAAGCAAACAGACTTGATGCAATTGTACCAGTAACTTAAATAATTTGGTTGCAAATTAAGAATCAGTATATAATAAATGAAAAAATGAGATTATCCAAAAGTAAATTCCCAAATAAACAGGAAGAGCAAAACAAACCAATCAGGAAAGAAAGGGTTGTTTAATGAATAGTCCTCCATCAACTGATTAACTGTTTCTTCCATTTGTGTTAAACTTTATAAATTTCCTCTCATTCAGAGATATCCTATAAATCTACTTCATATTTTTTTCCACCTTAAGTTTTTATACATAGCACTTTTACTCAACTGGAATTCATTCTATAATGTGAAGTAAAAATTAAAATTTTATTTTATGGCTAAATGGCATTTGTTAACTAACTCTTCTCTTACTAAATTTTTATGCCTCCTTTCTGTTTACATACTCACATACACATGCATACACAAAGAAGTTTATTTCTAGCTTATCTAGTCTGCACAATAAAAACAAGACTTTTCTAGGGGATCAATGTGGCAAACTAGGAGGGTGTGGACCTCATTTCCCACCATGAACACATCAAAATATATCTATATGTAGAGTAATTCTCACTGAAAACAAACTGGAGACTGACAGATTCTTGTACAACCGAGGCTGTAAGAGAGAACCACATGGAATTAGATAGGAAGGTAAGAGAAGTGAACAGGTCAGGACTTGCACCTTCTAGAGGGGACACAGAAGAAAAGAGGGATTATACAAGTGGCGATATTTTCTGGGGAATGAGTGGTTGCAGCAACATATTGGATACTCTAGTCCAGGGTTGTAACACTGAGAAGTGGAGTCCCCTTACCTGGTTTGAAATGCAGTAGAACTACCAGGAAGGCTGTAAGAAAGCTAGACTGCTTATGAAGAGCATGCATATACTCGCTTGCTCCCCAAGCCAGATAGAGGAAGCAGATTTCCCATGACTTCCCTGAGCTGAGCATTTGTTTCATCCCTGCTTGTTCTACTGCACAGCTCTGTGCTAGAGCAAAGCCTGCTGTGGCGGACAGGAAAACTCAGTTGTGAGAGATGGAGTAGCCTTGGATCTTGAACACATCTGAAAGAGGTGAGTGAAGTGAAAGTCGCTCAGTCGTGTCAGACTCTTTGTGAAACCATGGACTATACAGTCCATGGAATTCTCCAAGCCACAGTACTGGAGTGGGTAGCCTATCCCTTCTCCAAGGGATCTTCTCAACCCAGGAATAGAACCAGAGTTTCCTGCATTGCAGGCACATTCTTTATCAACTGATCTATCAGGGAACCCCCTGAAAGAGGTGGGACATCAATTAATGGTGTTTAAGAAGGCAGTGCATCAGAAGCATTCTGCAACTCTGAATAACCCCAGAACCACCATAGCTCTTACCTGACCCATGCAGAGTATCCACTCCAGCTCCTCTAGATCCAGCACTGCTTCCCTCTGGGATGAGGGTACTGGTGCTGGGAGGGATAGAACCCACACTTAGAAGTAACAGAGCTACCTCAGACTTGACACCTCTGGCTCCAACTTTCTCACCTCCAGCCCTGCCTGCTACCAAGGTGATAACTGTCAGGACATCCAGAGAAAATGCTAAGTCAGATGCAGATTTCCCACCAAAGCTACTAGGCATAGGCAGACTGTACAAGCATGCTCCCACAAAAGGACATCACTTTAAGACTAAAGTAAGTAAGTGTTTCACCTAGTTTCACAGAAAGAGAGAAACAAAAATGAGGAGACAGGCAAATTTGTCCCAATTAAAATAACAGGACAAAATCCATGAAATAATAACCCATTAAACAGAAATAAATGATTTACCAGAGAAGGAGTTCAAAGCATTAGTGATGATAATGCTAACTGAATTAGGGAAAAGAATATGTGAACACAGTGAGGATTTTAAGAAGGAATTACAAAACATAAAAAAGAATCAATTAGAACTACTAACGGTAGACTAAGTGCATTCATCATACACACAAATGATAACTATGTGAGGGGATGATATGTAAATTAGCTTGACTGGAGTAATAACTGTCCTATGTATATATTAAATCATGTTTTACATCTTAAATATATACATTTATATTAAAAGTGTATAGAAATATTATAAAAGAAATAACTACCTTATTTCAGAAATGAACTGGGTTCTTATTTACTTCACGATTGACTGGTTTGATCTTCTTGCAGTCCAAGGGGCTCTCAAGAGTCTTCTCCAACACCACAGCTCAAAAGCATCAATTCTTCAGTGCTCAGCTACCTTTATGGTCTAACTCTCATATACATACATGCTACTGGAAAAACCATAGGTTTGACTAGATGGAACTTGGTCAGTAAGTGTGTCATAGCTTTTCTTCAAGGAACAATCATTTGGAGTTTCATGGCTGCAGTCACCACTTGCAGTGATTGTGGAGCCCAAAATAATAAATTCTGTCACTGTTTCCATTGTTTCCTCATCTATTTGCAATGAAGAGATAAGATCAAATGTCATGATCTTTGTTTTTTGAATGATGAATTTTAAGCCAGCTTTTTCATTCTCTTTCATTTGCATCAAGAGGCTCTTTAGTTCTTTTTAACTTTCTGCCATAAGAGTGGTGTCATCTGCATATCTGAGGTTTCTGATATTTCTCCTGGCAATCTTGATTCCAGCTTGGGCTTTATGTAGTCCAACATTTCACATGATTTACTCTGTATATAAGTTAACTAAGCCGGGTGACAATATATAGCTTGACATACTCCTTTCCCAATCTGGAACCAGTCTGTTGTTCTATGTCCATTTCTAACTGTTCCTTCTTGACCAGGATAGAGGTTTCGCAGGAGGCAGGTAGGGTGGTCTGATAGCACCATGTCTTTAAGAATTTTTCACAGTTTGTTGTGATTCATACAACACAAGAGAAGACTCTACACATGGACATCACCAGATGGTCAACACTGAAATCAGATTGATTATATCCTTTGCAGCCAAAGATGGAGAAGCTCTATAGAGTCAGCAAAAACAAGACTGGGAGCTGACTGTGGCTTAGAACTCCTTATTGCCAAAATCGGACTTAAATTGAAGAAAGTAGGAACTTCTTATTGCCAAAATCAGACTTAAATTGAAGAAAGTAGGAAAAATCACTAGACCATTCAGGTATGACCTAAATCAAATCCCTTATGATTATACAGTGGAAGTGAGAAATAGATTTAAGGGACTAGATCTGATAGATAGAGTGCCTGATGAACTATGGAATGAGGTTTGTGACACTGTACAGGAGACAGGGATCAAGACCATCCCGTGGAAAAGAAATGCAAAGAAGCAAAATGGCTGCCTAAGGAGGCCAGATAAATAGCTGTTAAGAGAAGAGAAGTGAAAAGCAAAGGAAAAAATGCAAGATTTAAGCATCTGAATGCAGAGTTCCAAAGAATAGCAAGCAGAGATAAGAAAGCCTTCTCCAACGATCAATGCAAAGAAATAGAGGAAAACAATAGAATGGGAAAGACTAGGGATCTCTTCAAGAAAATCAGAGATACCAAGGGAACATTTCATGAAAAGATGGGCACAAAAAAGGACAGAAATGGTATCGATCTAACAGAAGCAGAAAATATTAAGAAGAGGTGGTAAAAATACACAGAAGAAATATGCAAAAAGTATCTTAATGACCCAAATAACCAAGATGATGTGATCACTCACCTAGAGCCAGACATCCTGGAATGTGAAGTCAAGTGTGGCTTAGAAAGCATCATTATGAACAAAGCTAGTGGAAGTGATGGAATTCCAGTTGAGCTCTTTCAAATCCTGAAAGATGATGTTGTGAAAGTGAGGCACTCAATATGCCAGAAAATTTGGAAAACTCAGCAGTGGCCACAGGACTGGAAAAGGTCAGTTTTCATTCCAGTCCCAAAGAAAGGCAATGCCAAAGAATGCTTAAACTACCACACAATTTCACTCATCTCACACGCTAGTAAAGTAATGCTCAAAATTCTCCAAGCCAGGCTTCAGCAATATGTGAACTGTGAACTTCCAGATATTCAACTTGGTTTTAGAAAAGGCAGAGGAACCAGAGATCAAATTGCCAACATCCGCTGGACCATGGAAAAAGCAAGAGAGTACCAGGAAAACATCTATTTCTGCTTTATTGACTATGCCAAAGCCTTTGACTGTGTGGATCACAATAAACTGTGGAAAATTCTTCAAGAGATGGGAATCCCAAACCACCTGACCTGCCTCTTGAGAAACCTATATGCAAGTCAGGAAGCAACAGGTAGAACTGGACATGGAACAACAGACTGGTTCCAAATAGGAAAAGGAGTGTGTCAGGGCTTTATATTGTCACTCTGCTTATTTAACTTCTATGCAGAGTACATCATGAGAAACGCTGGGCTGGAAGAAACACAAGCTGGAATCAAGATTGCTGGGAGAAATAGCAATAACCTCAGTTATGCAGATGACATCACCCTTACGGCAGAAAGTGAAGAGGAACTAAAATTTCTCTTGATGAGAGTGAAAGAGGAGAGTGAAAAAGTTGGCCTAAAGCTTAACATTCAGAAAACTAAGATCATGGCATCTGGTCCCATCACTTCATGGGAAATAGATGGGGAAACAGTAGAAACAATGTCAGACTTTATTTTTTTGGGCTCCAAAATCACTGCAGATGGTGACTGCATCCATGAAATTAAAAGACGCTTACTACTTGGAAGAAAAGTTATGACCAAGCTAGATAGCCTATTAAAACGCAGAGACNGAAGATCATGGCATCTGGTCCCATCACTTCATGGGAAATAGATGGGGAAACAGTGGAAACAGTGTCAGACTTTATTTTTTTGGGCTCCAAAATCACTGCAGATGGTGACTGCATCCATGAAATTAAAAGACGCTTACTACTTGGAAGAAAAGTTATGACCAAGCTAGATAGCCTATTAAAACGCAGAGACATTACTTTGCCAACAAAGGTTCATCTCATCGAGGCTATGGTTTTTTCAGTGGCCATGTTTGGATGTGAGACTTGGACTGTGAAGAAAGCTCAGCACCAAAGAATTGATGCTCTTGAACTGTGGTGTTGGAGAAGACTCTTGAGAGTCCCTTGGACTGCAAGGAGATCCAACCAGTTCATTCTAAAGCAGATCAATCCTGGGTATGCACTGGAAGGACTGATGCTAAAGCTGAAACTCCAATACTTTGGCCACCTCATGCAAAGAGTTGACTCACTGGAAAAGATCCTGATGCTGGGAGGGATTGAGGGCAGGAGGAGAAGGGGACGACAGAGGATGAGATGGCTGGATGGCATCACTGACTCGATGGACATGAGTTTAAGTGAACTCCGGGAGTTGGTAATGGACAGGGAGGCCTGGCATGCTGCGATTCATGGAGTTGCAAAGAGTTTGACACGACTGAGCGACTGAACTGAACTGATACAGCCAAAGGCTTTAGCATAGTCAATGAAGCAGAAGTAGATGTTTTTTCTGGAATTCTCTTGCTTTTTCTATGATCCAACAGATGTTTGAAATTTGATATCTGGTTCCTCTGTCTTTTCTAAATGCACTTGAACATCTGAAGTTTTCGGCTCAGTCATTGTTGAATCCTAGCTTACTTTGCTGGCCATGAGATGAGTGCAATTGTGTGGTAGACTGAACATTCTTTGGCCTTGCCCTTCTTTGGGATTGGAATTGAAACATCTTTCCCAGTCCTATGGCCACTGCTGAGTTTTCCAAGTTTGTTGGAATATTGAGTGCAGCACTTTCACAGCATCATCTTTCAGGATTTGAAATAGCTCAACTGGAATTCCATCACCTCCACTAACTTTGTTCGCAGTAATGCTTCCTAAGGCCCATGTGACTTCACATTCCAGTATGTCTGGCTCTAGGCAGTGATGACACCATCATGGTTATTTGGGTCATTAAGATCCTTTTTGTATATTTCTTCTGTGTATTTTTGCCACCTCTTCTTAATATCTTCTGCTTCTGTTAGGTCGATGCCATTTCTGTCCTTTTTTGTGCTCATCTTTGCATGAAATATTCCCTTGGTATCTCTAATTTTCTTGAAGAAGTCAATTATCTTTCCCATTCTATTGTTTTCCTCTATTTCCTTTCATTGATTGCTGAGGAAGGCTTTCTTATCTCTCCTTGCTATTTTTTGGAACTCTGTGTTCAGATGAACTAGTATGTCTAAAATAAAAATGCAGAAGGATGTACTGTACAACACGAGAAGTAGCCATTATTTTTTAATAGCTTCAAATGTAGTGGATGATGCTGAAGCTGAAACTCCAGTATTTTGGCCACCTCATGAGAAGAGTTGACTCACTGGAAAAGGCTTTGATGCTGGGAGGGATTGGGGGCAGGAGGAGAAGGGGACAACAGAGGATGAGATGGCTGAATGGCATCACTGACTCAATGGACGTGAGTCTGAGTGAACTCCAGGAGATGGTGATGAACAGGGAGGCCTGGCGTGCTGCTATTCATGGGGTTGCAAAGAGTCAGACACGACTGAGTGACTGAACTGAACTGAACTGAACTGAACCTATAAAAATAGTGAATCACTATGTTGTACACATGACCTGAATGTAATACCATAAATCAACTCTATTTCAGTAAAAGAAAAAATAAATGATAGTTTATAGTTTATATTCTAATAGGTTGGACAGACATTTTTAAAATGANCTGAACTGAACTGAACTGAACTGAACCTATAAAAATAGTGAATCACTATGTTGTACACATGACCTGAATGTAATACCATAAATCAACTCTATTTCAGTAAAAGAAAAAATAAATGATAGTTTATAGTTTATATTCTAATAGGTTGGACAGACATTTTTAAAATGATTATAGTAAAGAGTATTATGATTGGGGAAGACTTTTTGCCTGTACCTGAAGTCAACATGTTAGAATTCAACAAGGTTCAACAGGGAAGCCTGGAGTGCTGCAGTCCATGTGGTCACTCAGAGTTGGACATGACTGAAGTGACTTAGCAGAAGTAGCAGCAGCAATGATTAGTATCTTGATCAACTTTTTATGTTCCTGTTGAACATTTAATGTTTCTGGAAATTTTTCTTTTGAGTTACTATGTCCATTTAAGAAAAAACCAATTGTTTATAATTTTGTTACTGAGTTGTATTAATTTCTTAATACACTTTAAATGTAAGCCCTTACTTTTTTACTGATAAGTTTGAATAACTTTTTTTCTGTATATTCTTCTTAAAATTAAAAGGCTCAGCTTTCAGAAGAGGTCGCTAAGGATAATTGCTAGGATCATCGAAGAAGTCATTAAGGGCCATTGACAGGACACTGAAAACAGTTTCACTCATCTCAGGTCTCTGGAGCGGAGGTAGGACTGGAATCAACAGCGGTTTTCCATGTAACAACATACAGCTGTCTTAAGAAGTATAAGTCACAGTTAAACTCAAAATGCCTATAATTTAATAAGGGAATTCTCCATACACATATTTNCAGTTTCACTCATCTCAGGTCTCTGGAGCGGAGGTAGGACTGGAATCAACAGCGGTTTTCCATGTAACAACATACAGCTGTCTTAAGAAGTATAAGTCACAGTTAAACTCAAAATGCCTATAATTTAATAAGGGAATTCTCCATACACATATTTTCAAAAAGCAATGTAAATTACACATATGGCATTCTAAAACATGTTGTGTACATAAGACATACATAAGAGTAGAGAGAATGGAGAGTAGTTTGGCCTGGGATATTTAGTTAAATCTTTATGAGGTAACATTCTATATAAATTTGCTTTACAGAGAGGAAACAAGATTCAGATATATGGGTAAAAATCAACAGGAATATGGCACGGACAGAGTCAGTGTTTATGGAAACGTATGACACTGGGGAAAGGAATGAAAAAAGTGAATGATAATCAATGGATAATTAATCCCTTAGCTTTTCAAAATTACTTTCTTTAAAACTGAATAGTCCCCTCTTTAATCCTTAGTGATCTTCATGTGATTTCTAACATATAAATTTAACATACATATTGTATGCTATTTTAAAATATTCACTCCTCTGAGAAAACATATGAAAACTTTTGTTCAAGAAAAAATATCTTTCTGACCTACTTCACTCTGTATAACAGGCTCTAGTACCATGTGTAAAATAGATAGCTGGTAAAAAGTTGCTATATAATACAAGGAGCCTAGCCTGGCACTCTGTGATGACCTAAAAGAGTGCACTGCAGGGAGAGGAGGGAGGCTCAAGTGGGAGGTGATATAGTTATAATTATGGCTGATTTGCGTTGTTGTAGGGCAGAAACACAGAGAAGGCAATTGCACCCCTCTCCAGTACTCTTACCTGGAGAATCCCATGGATGGAGGAGCCTGGTAGGCTGTGGTCCATGGGGTCGCTAAGAGTTGGACACGGCTGAGCGACTTCACTGTGACTTTTCACTTTCATGCATTGGAGAAGGAAATGGCAACCCACTCCAGTGTTCTTGCCTGGAGAATCCCAGGGATGGGGGAGCTTGGTGGGCTGCCGTCTATGGGGTCGCACAGAATCGGACACGACTGAAGTGACTTAGCAGCAGGGCAGAAACAAATACGTTGTAAAGCAATTTTCCTCCAATTAAAAAAATTAAAAAGATATATATATAGGAAAATGAGTTTTTATTTATTTTTAATCTTTAATTTAAAAATCGACAATGCACTTATTTGGGAACACTGTGCCAAATATGGGTACCCTAGATTTGTACAGTAGCAAAAATTGATTAAGAAAAATCTTTTCCACAGTAACCATCTTCCCTAAAATTATCAAAATAGTCTCATGAATGTTGATTTTAAGATCTGAGGCCATAAAAGATGATATATTAGTGAAACAAATGTCCCCCAGAAGTCTGTGTGCCTATATCACAGAGACAGTGTGAGAAGCTTGAATAAAAAGCTCCTCTCATCATTGTAAAAAATATATATATGTTGGGAAAATTATACACACTCTAAATTAGAATCTTATATTTCCATCATTTCTATCTCTACAGACAACGTAGAGATAATCTGAGGATAACTGAGATAACCTGACTGAGGATAACATCCTCTCCTTGACAACTGAATTTATCCTCATAAGATTAACAGATCACCCACAGTTCTTTACCATCTATTTGATCACTATGGTGGGAAATCTTGGCCTGTGGCATTGATGGTTACAGAGCATCATCTTCACACACCAATGTACATCTTCCTGGGGAATCTCACTCTGATGGATCCCTGTTGTTCCTGTGCCATTACCCCAAAGATGCTAGAGAACTTCTTTTCCAAAGACAGAATGATTTCCCTCTATGAATGCATAGTACAATTTTATTTTTTCTGCTTTGCTGAAACTGCAGATTGCTTTCTCTTGGCAGCAATGGCCTATGATCGCTATGTGGCCATCTGCAAATCACTGCAGTACCACACTATGATGTCAAAGAAACTTTGCATTCAGATGACCACAGGGGCCTACATAGCTGGAAACATTCATCCCACAATTCATGTAGGGTTTCTGTTTAGACTAACTCTCTGCAGGTCTCATCAAATCAATCACTTTTTGTTGTGTGGATCCTTATATCAATGAATTGATGATATTCATCTTTGCAGGGTCAGTTTTAGTCTTCACTATTACCACAGTAATAATCTCTTACCTTTTTATTCTTTTCACAATTTTCAAGATGAAGTCCAAAGAGGGAAAAGGTAAAGCCTTATCTACGTGTGCATCCCACTTTCTCTCTGTCTCAATATTCTATGGTTCTCTTCTCTTCATGTACATTAGACCAAGTTCAGTTAATGAAGAAGAAAAAGACATACCTGTTGCTAGTTTTTATATTCTAGTTATTACTTTATTAAAACCTTTTATTTATAGTCTAACAAATAAGGAAGTAATCAAAGTCATGAAAAAAATTATGAAGATTTCATAACATTCTGAAACAAATATCATGCCCTATAGCCAATTGATGTTGAGTAAATTTGTTTGTTTTCAAAATCGAGGATTATTGAATGGAAAAGTGAAAATGGCCACTATTTAATATACAAAATTACTAAAACACAATTGGTTTATAAATCAAATAGCTTCAGAAAGGAGAGACAGAGATGTAGAGAACAAATAAATAGATGCCACAGGGGAAGGGGAGGGATGAATTGGGAGATTGGGATTGACATATATACTCTACTGGCATTATGTATAAAACCGATAACTAATGAGAACCTACTGTCTAGCAGCATAGGGAACTCTACTCAATGCTCTGTGGTGACCTAAATGGGAAGGAAATTTAAACAAGAGGAGATACATGCTAAAACACAGCTGATTCACTTTGCTATACAGCAGAAACTAACACAACACTGTGAAGCAACTATACTCCAATAAAAATTAATTTAAAAAAGAATGAAGTAATGCCATTTGCAGCAACATGTATGGACCTGGAGATTATCATACTAAGTGAAGTAAGCCTGATAAAGAAAGACAAATATCATATGATATAGATTACATGTGGAGTCTAAAATGAACATATTTACAAAACAGAAATAGACCCAAAGACTTAGAAAGCAAACTTCTGGTTACCAAAGGGTGAGGGAGTGGGATAAACTGAGAGTTTGGGACTGATTTATACAAACTACTATATTAATAATAGTTAACCAACACAGATCTATTGTACTGCACAGGGAACTCTGCTCAATATTATATAATAGCCTAAATGGAAAAAGAATTTGAAAAAGAATCTATGTATATACATATATATATTTGTATAACTGAATCACTTTGCTATACACCTGAAAATAAAATATTTTAAATCAACTATATTCCAATACAAAATAAACATTTTAAATAAACAAGTACATAAATTAAAGTTTATACAAACTTCCAAAATTGGTTATCTTCACCTTAAGAACATTTTTGGAATGGGATTTAGACGACAGCTGTCACCTCCTAGCACTCTTACAGCTTGAGAAATCAGGTGGGATCTGAGATGGAACCACAGATCCATTACAGGCCATGTCTTATACTATTCAGAGTTACTTGCTACTTATACTAAGCTCTGGGGCAGGCCTCACCAGGAGGTAACCCTTTCTCTCTTCCTGGAGAATTTTACAAGATGAAGGTTAATCAACACCTGCAGCTCCCACTGTTACAGCTAGTTTCAAACACACACTAATATTCACCTTATTCTTCTGCTTGATTCATTACACTTCTGCTGCTCCAGATGACTATCATAATGGGATGATCAAGCAGCACATCCCTGAGGGGGTGGGGGGTTGGTCCTAAGCCTGGGTTGTCTGAATCATTTGAGTACAAGGTTATTTGTCTATTTACTGTCAAATCTGAGCAAGAGAATACCAACAGATGCATATGAATCATCTCCATAGTTAGATTATGCTGATTCTACTCAAAATGAATTCCTTCCCAAAATGAATTTCTTCCCACTTTAGAGTAAAAAAGGTTCAAAGTAGCACTCTTACCACCAAGTGGCTGACTGATCTTGAGTGATGTTGCCACACTGGGGGCCAGAATGGTCTTTTTCTGGGCAAGTTGAACTTCTGGAAGTAACAGTTGCTAAATTAGCCTAGAAAAACTGGAACCTCTGCTATTAGGCAACTATGTATGCTTCCATCCCAGCCATATAGCCATTGTTCATGTGTCCATAATCCAACACTGAGGTGGTGGATGAACAAAGCTTTATGACCTCAACTGGCTGAGTCATTCTAATTTGGTTCTTTAGTAGCTCTTCCATAGTAGATGTTGTGTGGAGGACATTTACATACAGTATAAGGTGCTCCGTACACCGTATCCATTCTGGGAGATGCATTCATATGCCTCTTCTTCCTGCTCTCTGACCTTCTCATCTCTCTCCCCTCAGGACACTGACCAATATTCAAATCATTCACCTCTACCCTGAATCTATATAGTTTTAACTTGCACCACTTCTCTTTCTATACAGTAGAAATGGATAATCATTCCAGTACTCTCAAGGAGGAGTTCCCCTTATCAATGCCTTTCAAAATCACTCTGGCTGGGGCTATATAGCTCAGTGGCAAATGGCTTGTATCAAAAGGCCAAGCTTACTGCCCAAAAACTCACTTGGCTGTTTGAGGCAAGATGCGTGAGTTGAGGGAAAGAGGTCATTGCAATGGTAGTACATAACAAGGCAGTCTGGGGTCACCTACTTCTGTGGCTTATGGTATTCTCTGGCCCTGCTCATACTAAATCCTTAAATGGTCCATCTTTGTTTTCTAATGAGTTGTTCCTGGGCTCACTCAGCCTCATACTTATTAGTCTGATAAATTCCAGTTCATGAGTCAGCTCTGGCTTTTTGGTCACCTGATGTTCCAAAGTCAGGAGCTCTTTCTCTAGAAGGGTTCACAGCACACAGAGAGTTATTTTTTTTAACAGTTTATTATTCACTGCTGTGGAAAATAAGGCCTTGCCCCAACATCATAAGCATCTTTCCTACTGGAATTTTCCATTAACTTTCCACTCACTCTATATACTCGTCCCACCTCAGATATCTCCAACACCACTGGTCTGATGAGTCATTGGACTCAAATATCAGGGTTCTTCACCCCCAGCTTGAGCCTGCTGAAGAGCCCATTCTTGTGTTGGGACCCACCAAAACTTGCTGCCTTCTCTATTTGGGCAGATGTGTCTTTGTATAGGATCTTTTCCTCTATGTCAGACATTTTTAAATGTTTGGAAATAGATTCAAACACGTATGTGAATTTCCATATCGCAGCCCTAAGATTTTAATTATGTACCATACATTATACCTTTTTCTGAATATAAGATTATTAATTTTTTAATTGATAATAGTGGGAGTAACATTGTTTTTAAATCAATACACAAAATAAAACTTTTAATAGCATTTCTTTCCTTTAATAGCAATTCTTAATAGCAATACTTTTAGCAATACTTCATAGCAATACTTTTAATAGCAATTCTTACTCCATTTTCATATTTTATACCTACACATAATAACTCCCTGATGTTCAAGCTGGTTTTAGAAAAGGCAGAGGAACCAGAAGGCGTGCTGCGATTCACAGGGTCGCAAAGAGTCGGACATGACTGAGCGACTGAACTGAACTGAACTGAATATTTTAGCATAGTGGTACTTCTACTAAGTCATAGATAAAATGTATAAATTCAGAATATACTCCCCAAGATTTTAGTAATATGAATATACACCAAAAATGGCTTGGAACTCTCTGCTAGTGAAGCCACCATAAGATGGAACAAAGTGGAGTTACATAATTAGATGTGACAATCTAGAGGAAAATCTAGTATTAAAGAGCAAGGTCAAGTATAAAACTAAGGGAAACACAAGCATCATTAAACACAAACAGAGAAAAACAACCCAGCATAAAAGACAGAAATGAAACAGTCAGGAAGACAGAAACAGTGAGTACTATCACAGAACCAGAGGTGAAGATTTTAAAAAACACCAAACATCACAGTTTGGTTAGAAAGATAATTACATGTTCTTTGGAGCTGACATTTAGAGTTGGTTGTGACCTTATTGAGAGAGTTTGGTGATTTGGCAGGGACAGAAAAGAATGGGAAGGAACCAATCAGAACAATTTATAATCTATTTTCCCATTCCATTTATACCACCTGTATCTCCTATATCCCTTGGACTATAAGGAGGTCCAACCAGTCTATCCTAAAGGAAATCAGTCTTGAATACTCATTGGAAGGACTGATGCTGAGGCTGAAACTCCAATAATTTGGCCACCTGATGTGAAAAACCAACTCATTGGAAAAGACCCTGTCGCTGGGAAAGATGAAGGCAAGAGGAGAAGGGGATGACAGAGCATGAGATGGTTGGATGGTACCACCTACACAATGGACATGAGTTTGAGTAGGCTCTGGGAGTTGGTAATGGATAGGGAAGTCTGGCGTGCTGCAGTCCATGGGGTCACAAAGAGTCAGACACGACTGAGCGATTAAACTGAACTGAATCTCCAATATCATGTATGAGTAAGCCTCAGCCACCCTAGTTTACTATTTATATATATTATATATATATTATTTATATCATTATAATATATATACTATTTATATATTTTTTAGTTAGGTCTTGCTGTTTCAAGCTTCCAGGATTTTTACATATGCTCCCAATAGTCTTCTTATTTTCCTCATGTGCATCATTTATTATAACTCTACTTATCCTGCAAAGTTAATCTGAAATGAGGAATCTTTGTTTTTTCCTCTGGGTCTCCATCCACTTCATTCACCATGTTTGCTGCTAAGTCACTTCAGTTGTGTCCAACTCTGTGTGACCCCATAGATGGCAGCCCACCAGGCTCCCCCATCCCTGGGATTCTCCAGGCAAGAATACTGGAGTGGGTTGCCATTTCCTTCTCCAATGTATGAAAGAGAAAAGTGAAAGTGAAGTCGCTCAGTCTGTCCGACTGTTAGCGACCCCATGGACTGCAGCCCACCAGGCTACCCCGTCCACTGGATTCTCCAGGCAAGAGTACTGAGGTGGGGTGCCATTACCATGTTTATATGTGACCTATTTACACTTTTTAATATCAGAGCCTGAATTGCCTTCTAGTTAGCAATGCAAGTGTCTTTCTCTCACTAGATTATGAGCTTCTTGTGGAGCCATTTCTAAAACCTAAATATTTCTCATTCTGTGCTCATTCCACCTACCATCTCTTCCAGCACCCTGTATATCAGAAGTACTTGATTGAAGTTAAACCGAACTGAAATTTTAAATATCAGTGAAGTGTATATTGAGAATCTAACTCAGTGTGTTGTCAGAAGCACAGAATATGTAAGACATGATTGGTACTTTATGGATATTCAGCCAATACTTTTATAATAAACACATAAGAAGTCACATGTAACCAAGTGGCAAATGCACTATGATAGCAGGCAGTTACTAAGCAGAACAGGAAAAGGAACATCAATATAATTGAAAGGAATGTCCTCATGGAGATCTGACTTAAGATCAAGAATGAGTATATTGGGCTGAAAAGAGAGGCTGAACAAGATGTTTTAGCGAAGTAAACTTTAAGTGTAAATTAATCAAGCAGGCGCACACAAGACCAGTGAAGGGATAAACACAACCAAGTGTCATGTCCTGAGGTCAGAAGAAGAAATCAGGATCATAAGTATCTTATCTTTCATTAAGATACTGAAAGACTGTGGACCATCTAGAATACTAAGTTTTTTTGTGTTTTTTTTTTATAAGTGTAAATTAATCAAGCAGGCGCACACAAGACCAGTGAAGGGATAAACACAACCAAGTGTCATGTCCTGAGGTCAGAAGAAGAAATCAGGATCATAAGTATCTTATCTTTCATTAAGATACTGAAAGACTGTGGACCATCTAGAATACTAAGTTTTTTTGTGTTTTTTTTTTTTATTAAAGAGTGATTGCTTTACAGAGTTTTGTTGTTTTCTATCAAACCTCAACATGAATCAGCCATAGGTATACATATAACCCCTTCCTTTTGAACTTCCCTCCCATCTCCCTCCTGACCCTTCTAGGCTGCTAGAGAGACCAAAATGGATTGTTTGAAACTAATGAAAGATCATGTCAAATTCTTGAGCAAGAAAATATAATTTCTTTCATCTAACAGGTATTTGTTGACCATTACAATCTGCCACATACTATCAAGGCATTATAAACACGGAAATGAACATAGCAGAGAAAAAAACCTTTTCCATTTAGCTCCACATGCTATGGTGAGTCAATCCACATGATATTGACTGACTATAAATGCACCAACAAATAAATATGTAGTATACTGAAGAGTGATTAGCAGGATGTAGTGGAAAAAAGCAGGGTAAGAAGGATAAAGGCAGCTGGGGAAAACTGAAAAGTAAGGAGGACCACGTAGGTGATTCATGTTGCTGCTGTTGTTGTTCAGTCACTGCTTCAGCTGATAAATTGTGTCCGCCTCTTTGGCGACCCCATGGACTATAATCCCTCTGTCCAGGCGATTTCCCAGGCGAAAATACTGGAGTGAGTTGCCATTTCCTTTTCCACGGGATCTTTCTGACCTAGGGACTGAACTTGCATCTCTTTCTTCCATTGCAGGTGGATTCTTTACTGCTGAGCCACCAGGGAAGCCCTAAGTAATTCATATGTGGGACTAAATAATAATATCAGAGTCTCCAATGATATTTTGCAAAAAAAATCAGGACACATCAACTCACAGATGACCCATAATAAAACTACCACATCTTCTAGTCTCCTTTCAAAATTCTACTCATCTTTCATAAATCATATTAATTCCTCCAATAAAAAAGGTCAAGCGAACATGAGACTCTTTCTTGTTCATATTGCATTTAAACAGAATAATAAACAGAATTTTAAAATGAGGTCAGTTACATATTAATCAATGGGTAATGATCAAATATCCTTAGTGACCTTAATGAAAGTAAACTGTTTTAACCTCATTATTTCACAGGTCATCCTGATGTGTGTTGGTGACTGAATCTCCATATGGAAATATACTGGTGTCACTGTGGGGAAATCTCTTAGGATTTGATGGAAAATTTTACTTTGTAATGTAAGGAACATAATTATTGACTCTGACCTATTTGTATTTGCCCATATTTTCATTCTTTTAATCCCAAAAGTTTTAAGAGACTAAGGTTTATATTCTGAAATTCTATGCGATCCAACATCACAAAGCAAACATGAAACACTGCGAAACTTTCTGCTGTGAAATCTAGGTAAGAGAAGTACTCTAATTTATTTTTAATATTAGTATCCCTTAATATTTATTTATCTAAAGTATTTTGTTGTTATTAGATTTCAATTACTCAGTTATCTTTTTACCTCTTCCCCAAACTGAAGGCTATGGAAAAACTAGAATGATATTCAAACTGTAAAGTACCCTGACCTCTCTTGTCAGTTAGAATTTTAAAAAATACACAGCTAAAGACAGAAAGTAATCATTAAATAATTTAGGAACTTGCTCTGAATGCTTTCCTAGCTTAGCCCAATAATCCAACAGCTAATATTTAATATTTTACAACAAACATTTTTCAGCTGATAACTTGATTATGGAAAAAATAAACCCATTTTCAAAAAAACATAGAATTCATATGATTAGATATCAGTCAATATTTCTAGTGGATCACTAAATAATGGCAGAATATAGCCATCTAAAGGAACTAAAATTTTGTTCTCAAAAACTATATTAAGGCTTAAAGAAATTTTTCTAAATGTTAGAAAACTAAAGCATAAAGTTTCTTTTAGTAACTTTGAATCTATTGTGATATACTTCAGAAAATCTTATACAAATTTTTAGAAGCAAAAAAAAAAAAAATAGTAGATGAGTCAACTCAGATGAAAGATACCTAAAAGTTCTTATTTTATATATATATAATTGAAATATACTTGACATACATTGTGTAAGTTTAATGCTTATAACATGCTGATTTGAAAAACTAGTAATTGATTGCAATTGCAGAATGTTAGCTCTCTATGACGTCACATAATTTTCATTTTTGTGGCAGAAATAATTGAGATCTAGTCTCAGCAGTTTAGATGATTATAGTAAAATATTGTTTATATTCACTGTAATGTGTACTAGATCTTATCTGTTAATTTCAGATAAGATCTTACTTATCTGTTAATTTCAAGTTTGTACCAATAAAGAACACCTTTCCTGTTTCCTCATCTCCCAGAGTCCCTGGTAACCACTATTTTACCCTATTTTCATGTTTGGTTTTTTTAGATGCACATTTAAGCTATATCTTACAGTTTTTGTCTTTCTCTGACTTATATAACTTGGCATAATGTCCCCAAGGTCAATCCACGATGCTGTAAAATGGAAGGATATCCTTCTTTCTCATGTCTGACTGTCCTTTCACTTCTATCCATTCATCCTTCAGACAATTACACAGATGTTTCTGTATTTTAGCTACTGTAACTAATGCTGCTATAAATATAAGACTGCATATATCCCTTTCATAATTTGCCTTCATTGAGTATATATACAGAAGCGCAATTGTGGGATTACATGGTAATTCTATTTTAAATTATTTGAGGAAACTCCATGCTGGCAGCCATAGTGGCTGAACCAATTTACATTTCCACCAATAGACTTCTTGCCACATTCTCTGTTCTCCACAGTCTAGGCAACAGTTGTTATCTCTCATCTTCTTGATGATAGGCATATCTCATGGCTTTTGATTTGCATTTCTCTAATGATTAGTGATGTCGACCATCTTTTCATGTGTCTGTTGATCATTTGGCTGTCTTTTGTAAAATTATCTTGGTAGTTCCTCAGCCTATTTTTTAATCTGAATGTCTATACTTTTATTATTGAGCTGTATGAGTTTTCACATATTTTAGATATTAATCTTTTTAAATGATAAGTTTTAAATAATTCTCCTTGTAGAATCTTCTCAACCTGNGTAAAATTATCTTGGTAGTTCCTCAGCCCATTTTTTAATCTGAATGTCTATACTTTTATTATTGAGCTGTATGAGTTTTCACATATTTTAGATATTAATCTTTTTAAATGATAAGTTTTAAATAATTCTCCTTGTAGAATCTTCTCAACCTGCAGAAGAGTTTACCAAGGATCACTGTAAGGACCACCAAAGAAGTTATTAAGTATCAGTGATAAGACCCTGGAAACAAGTTCACCTATCGCAGGTCACTGGGAGGGAAGCAGGACTAGAATCAATACTGTCCTTTCTCCTTTTGCACTGTACAGCTGCTGTAAGAAGTATAAGCTACAGCTAACCTCAAAATGTCTACTATACAATAAGTAAATTGTACATACTTATGAAAAACACAATGTTAATTAGATATGTTATCAAAGATTGTGTTGGGTATACAAGACATGATGGAGAGTCCAGAAAGTGAAAATTAGTGTGATCAGGGGTATCTGGTTAACTTCATTTAATAATAGTATGTACAAACCATGCTTTAGATGAAGGAGAAAAGGATGCAGGTATCTTAGAAATAGGAATAATGTCATGGACAGTGTTTATGAAAATGGGTATGACACTGGGAAAAGAGATAAAGAGGTGATAATCAATTCTTATTTTACTCCTTAGCTTTCTGAGTTTACTTTCTTTAAAACTGAACAGTACTCTAATAATCCTTAGTAATTTGCAAACAAATTCTTAAGACATAAATTAACATATCTATGCCATGCTATTTTAAAATGTTTATCCACTGGAAGAGTTTATGAAAACTTAATTTTTAAAAGTTTCTATATATACAAAAAGTAATTTTAAATTCATTTTTAAAAACTTTAAAAACTGAAACAACTTTTATGGGCAAAATGAAGCAAAGATGAGTACCCAGTTTGTATACCATATTTCCATAAATTCATAAAGACAAACCTTTCCCACTGTTAGCATCTCCCCTGTGATTACCAAATAGTCATGTGAATTTTGAGTTTCAGAGTTGAGGTCATAGACACTGACATGTTAGGGAGATGAATATTCCCTAGAAGTTTGTGAACTTGTATCACAAGACAGTGAGAGAAGCCTTCTCCTTATTAATATATATACATATATATATTAAAAGGAGAGTTATACACATTCTAAATTGGAGTCTTATCTCTCCATAATTCTTATCTCAACAGACAATTTAGAGATGACAGAGGATAACCTCTCCTTGACAACTGAATTTATCCTCATGGGATTTACAGTTCATCCAGAGCTGAAGATCCTTCTGTTTCTGGTGTTCTTTACCATCTATCTGACCACCATGGTGGGAAATCTTGGCCTGGTGGCACTGATAGTTACAGAGCATCGTCTTCACACACCAATGTACATCTTCCTGGGGAATCTCGCGCTGATGGATTCCTGTTGTTCTTGTGCCATTACCCCCAAGATGCTACAGAACTTCTTTTCAAAAGACAGAATGATTTCCCTCTATGAATGTATGGCACAATTTTATTTTCTCTGCCTTGCTGAAACTGCAGACTGCTTTCTCCTGGCAGCAATGGCCTATGATCGCTATGTGGCCATCTGCAAACCACTGCAGTACCACACTACGATGTCAAAGAAACTCTGCATTCAGATGACCACAGGGGCCTACATAGCTGGAAACCTGCATTCCATGATTCACATTGGATTTTTGTTTAGGNGCTTTCTCCTGGCAGCAATGGCCTATGATCGCTATGTGGCCATCTGCAAACCACTGCAGTACCACACTACGATGTCAAAGAAACTCTGCATTCAGATGACCACAGGGGCCTACATAGCTGGAAACCTGCATTCCATGATTCACATTGGATTTTTGTTTAGGTTAACTTTCTGTAGATCTCATCAAATCAACCACTTTTTTTGTGATGTTCTTCCATTATATAGACTCTCCTGTGCGGACCCTTATATCAATGAATTGATGATATTTATCTTTTCAGGGTCAGTTCAAGTATTCTCTATTATCATAGTAATAATCTCTTATCTTTTCATCCTTTTCACGATTTTTAAAATGAAATCCAGAAAAGGAAAAGGAAAAGCCTTATCTACTTGTGCATCCCACTTTGTCTCTGTCTCAATATTCTATGGTTCTCTTCTCTTCATGTATATTAGACCAAATTCAGTTAATGACAAAGACAAAGATATACCTCTTGCTATTTTTTATACACTAGTTATTCCTTTGTTAAATCCTTTCATTTATAGTCTAAGAAATAAGGAAGTAATAAATATTATGAAAAAAATTATAAAGAAAATATAACATTCTAAAATATCATTCCATATGGACAATTGATTTTATTTTATTTTTTTAAAATTTTTATTTGAACACCCAAACATGAACCCCCCTCCCCCCTCCCACCCCACATCATCCCTCCGGATCATCCCCATGCACCAGCCCCAAGCATCCTGCATCCTGCATCGAACACAGACTGGCGATTCGTTTCTTACATGATAGTATACATATTTCAATGCTATTCTCCCAAATCATCCCACCCTCTACCTCTCCCTCTCCCTCAGAGTCCAAAAATCCACTCTACACATCTGTATCTCTTTTACTGTCTTGCATACAGGGTCCTCATTACCATCTTTCTAAATGATTTTAATTTGATAAAACTTTATTTTCAAAATCAAGCAATACTGAGAAAGTGGAAAATAGCCTTTATATAAAATGCTGAATTACTAAAACATTATGGTATATGAATCAAATAAACAAGTTCAGTGAGGAGAGAGATCCTGCTAAAATGTATTCCAAAAATCTAAGCTACCAGGTTCTATCAAGGCTAAAGTACATAATTATTCTTGAGACCACAAATTGTGTCAGGATAAATTTAGTCACAATAGTAACTATTGCTTCAGAGTATAATGAGTTACAATTTTCAACAAATCCAACAAAGGTTAGGAGTAGAAGTGACTATATAGGAAGGTCCCTTCAATTGAATACTGTTGGCATGCTGCTGGAATCCTAAGGCATAATCTTACAAAAGCCCCTAAATTCCAAGTTTTTAAATATCAATCCCATGTTAAGCAACACTGTATGACAGAAGTAAATGGTATGTTTGAATTTGAATCTCAGTTTTGAATTTGTTTAAGAGATTATGCTTCACCCTGAATTCAAGCAGAGCCTGTATTCTCTAATCAGGAACAGTTTTCTCTTTAGTGTTAGTAAATCTTCTCTCAACTTCTCCAAAATAGAGTATCTGAATACATTAGTGGCTTATCAATCTGTAGTGAAAATTATGCTATTTATACTGATAAACGCATGAATTTTATATTTTCATGTAGTTTGATTGTTCATTACATATATGACTGTGTAATTTATGAACACAGTTATTTTTAAAAAGAGGTTTTATTTTCTCTTTCTTACTCCCCTTGCTTGTTATTAGGAATAACACTAACCTAGACTGATTCCAATGTAAAGTATTGATATATACACAGCATTAACAAAAGCTGAAGGTGCTATTGAAGCATAAATGAGAGAAAAAATAGCAAAAATTTAAATACACAAAAATATTTATTGATCCTTACAGTGCAAATGTGATAGAAAAAATAATTCACTGAGAACGTATTGTCTGCTGGACACTAAGCTAGATATTTTATATATACAGATATGATTTTTTGTGTTTTCCTCAGTAAAAATCTCATACTTTGAAATATTGTGGAGTTTACCCAAGTTCATCCAAATCATTGGAATAAACTAGCATTTGAGTCAACAAAACCTTTTGCTACAAACTTGGGAGTTCAGAAAGTGGAGATCCTTGTAGCTGGGACATTTAGTTCTTAAGTAGCATCAGGAATAATTGCATTTTAAAATAAAGCAGGGGGATTTTAATATTTGGAAAAAAACAGGAATGGGTATGACCAGTCAATGTTTATGGAAATGAGTGTGGCACAGGGAATGGGATCAGGGAGTTGAACAATGTAACAGAGTCAGAGAGCCTACAGAACTATTGGTTAGACCTGTTGATAAATATGAGAAGAAAGTTGAAAGTGGATAAGGTTACTGAGAACCTTAAATGCCACCCTGTGGAATCTGAATCTATTTTAGAGGCATCAGACACTAAAGGCTTCCTGGAGCGGAGCGATATATTAATAAACCTGATCATGTAACTGACTGGAAAGGGATGTGAAGCAAGAAGATTAACTTCAATAATTCATGTATTAGATGAGGAGAACTGAATCTGGGAAATGCTCTAAAAGTAGAGAATACTCTATATAGTAAATTGTACTTGTTAGACAACAAAATGAAAGCCTATCTTTTTCCTGTATCAAACATGTCATAAATTATTTCATACCACCAATTCTTAATAACAAGTCTGACACATTTGGCCATTCAATAAACATTTTTCTTTCGATATGTTTTTAATATGATTATGTAAGTAAAAGTGTAATATTTGAATTATTTTTATTTTTGAATGAATTAATGAATACCTTTTAAATTCTTGATTTAACTTTCTTACATTGTAAATACTGACAGAAATAATTCACATAAACAAAGTTCTTTAGGTTCCTAACATATTTTACAAGCTAAAAGGAATACAGATATCAAAAATTTTGAGAAGCTCTGAATTAGATGGATGTTGTACATCCAATATTACCTTCTATTTCAGTGGGTATTTTTAGTTGCTAGACTTGCATGCATTGATTTATGTTTGCCATTTCTAAGGGCACCATGATATTTTTGCATATTTCTGTAATACCCTTGCCCATCCTTAGCAAAACTGAATCCCAGAGGTCAGTAAGGAAAGAACATGTAACTTACTTAGGATCAATGAGACAAAATAAATTATTTTCTGGAATTTTCAGGCAATTGTGTATACTATATTTGAAAATAAATCCACAAAACATAGGATGTTTCTCCCTCTGAATGTCATAAAACGTGCATATAATATCTGGCAGAGTAAATGTCCATTTGCCATCAAGAGATAAACCAGCCTAGAGAGGAAGTAGGGGGCATAGCCAAAAAAAAAAAAGGGGGGGGGAGTGTATACTATATTTGAAAATAAATCCACAAAACATAGGATGTTTCTCCCTCTGAATGTCATAAAACGTGCATATAATATCTGGCAGAGTAAATGTCCATTTGCCATCAAGAGATAAACCAGCCTAGAGAGGAAGTAGGGGGCATAGCCAAAAAAAAAAAAGGGGGGGGGCGCATAGCCAAAAAAATCACACAGAAATAGAGTCACTGGAATAAACCCTCCCTCTGGTTGCATAATCAAACAGATATCCTTACTGATTAAGCTTAATTAGAAAAGATGCTTTATTTACAACAGAATAAATACTACCTGATATATTTGTGCCTCTTGCCTTTTCTCCCATTTTTGTATCCTATTTTAAATTAATCCTCATACATCTTTTAGCTTACAAATAACTTTTCAGTAGTATATACTTAACTATTAAGCAGATCTATTAAGTCTTTTACTTTCATTACACTATTTTAATTTCCTATAATTCCACCTTAAAAAATGTGAGAAATCGAGCCGCTTCATAATTTGTCCAAAGAAATATTAAGATGAAGCTGAGGAATCAAACCCAGTCTATTTTGCTCCTGAATCCATGTTCTTAACAACTAAGTCATACTATACATATCATTAAAAAGTCAAAGTAGCGTGAGAAGATAACTTTCAAGTAGCTAACTTGTTAAGGGGCAGAGAAATAGGGAAGATATTCAAGAAATATCTGGATCAATGACATTTTCCTCTAAATCTATTTTGAAATTTTTCACATCTATGGAAAACTTGAGAGAATCACACAATTAATGTACATGGATTTTTTAAACACCATTAAACAAGTGTTATCATTTTACCACATTTGCCTGTTTCCAAATGTGTATGTGTGTTTATTTCATGTATATAAACAAATACAAATATGTATGATGACATTATGACACTTTATCCACAAGTTCACAGTCATAATATCACTATTATCTTCAAGAAATTTAACATCACCTAATATGAAGTTCATATTAAAGATTTTCCTAATTATCCAACCTAAACATTCTCCCATGTTTTCTCCTAGAAGGTTTATACTTTTGAGTTTTACATTCAGATCTGCAATCTATCTCAGTTAATTTCTTCAAAATATGTAGGGACTCTAAGTTTCTTGCACATGGAAATAAATTTGTTCCAGCACATTCATCAATATGGAGTGTGGAATAGATTAAGAGGATGTGGCACATATATAGAATGGAATATTACTCAGCCATAAAATGAATGAAATTGTGCCATCTGCTGAGACATGGATGGATCAAGAAACTCTAATACAAAGTACAGTAAGTCAGAAACAGAAAAAAAACAAATATCATATATTAATGCTGTTGCTGCTGCTAAGTCACTTCAGTCATGTCCGACTCTGTGTGACCCCAAAGATGGCAGCCCACCAGGCTCTGCTGTCCCTGGGATTCTCCAGGAAAGAACACTGGAGTGGGTTGCCATTTCCTTCTCCAATGCGTGAAAGTGAAAAGTAAAAGTGAAGTCACTCAGTCGTTTCCGTCTCTTAGTGACCCCATGGACTGCAGCCTCCCAGGCTCCTCTGTCCATGGAACCTAGAAAAATGGTAGAGATGTACCCATATGCAAAACATAAACAGAGACACAGAGATAGACAACAAATGTATGGACACCAAGGGGTGGGGGGAAACAGGGAGCGATGAACTGGGAGACTGAGATTAACATACATATACTACTACGCATACAATAGATAAGTACTAAGAACCTACAGTATAGCACAGTGAACTCTATTGGGTGCTCTGTGGTGACAAAGAGGGAATATATGTATACATATAACTGACTCACTTTGCCATACAGCAGAAACTAAAACTACATTGTAAAGCAACTATACTTCAATTTAAAAAATTTTTTAAAACACCTATACATAGTGGAATAGATGATCAGTCCCGTGATCTAACAGAGGATTTCCCCCTGTTGATGACTTCAAGGTCACCCAAGGTGAAGCTATATTTCAGTAGCAATACATTACGACATTAATATACAAAGCCGACTATCCAAGAACTAACTTGGCCTTCTGAGGCCAAATCTGTGTGTTGAGTAAAAGATGTCAGTGCAATAATGGTAGACAACAATACTGGACCACCTACTTCTGTGTCTTATTGTGTTCTCTAGCCCTGTTCAGTATAGATACTTCGTCATCTGATGAATAGCTCCTGGACACACTCAACCTCAGATATGCAGATGACACCACCCTTATGGCAGAAAGTGAAGAGGAACTAAAAAGCCTCTTGATGAAAGTGAAAGAGGAGAGTGAAAAAGTTGGCTTAAAGCTCAACATTCAGAAAACAAAGATCATGGCATCCGGTCCCATCACTTCATGGGAAATAGATGGGGAAACAGTGGAAACTGTCAGACTTTATTTTGGGG
>SJYX01010912.1:47161-81999 GCA_006410675.1 Oreotragus oreotragus
TGGAAAAGACTGATGCTGGGAGGGATTGGGGGCAGGAGGAGAAGGGGACGACCGAGGATGAGATGGCTGGATGGCATCACTGACTCGATGGACGTGAGTCTGAGTGAACTCTGGGAGCTGGTGATGGACAGGGAGGCCTGGCGTGCTGCGATTCATGGGGTCTCAAAGAGTTGGATACGACTGAGCGTCTGAACTGAACTGAACACTCAACTTTATACTTTTTTATCTGATAAATTCTAGCTCATGTTCTGGCCTCTTGGTCACATTATGTCCCAAAGTAAAAAGCTCTAAGGGTGTTTTTTTTTTTTTTTTTTTCAGTAGTTTATAATTCTCTGCTGTAGACAACAAGGCCTTGCTCAAAAACCATAAGCAGTTCTTCTATTAAATTTTCCCATAAACATTCCACTCACTCTACATCTCTTCTCACCTCAGATGCCTCTAATACCATTGATCTGGTGAGTCATTGGGCCCAAATAACAAGGCTATTTAACCCTACAGCTTGACCTGTCAAAGGGCCCTTTCCTGTATTGGGACCCAATCAAAACTTACATTCTCCATTTAGGCAGACGTGTCTCTGTGTAGGATCTTTCACACCATGTCAGACATTAAGAAATGTTTGTAAATAAATTCAAAAAAGTGCTTGTTATATCACAACCCTAAGACTTAAACAATACACTGTATATTACTAATTTCTATAACTATTATTTAATTAACAATAGTGTTAGTGGGAGTAACAATTTTTATAGCATTATACATGAAAATTATAATATAATTATTTGAGTCATATTATTTTCTATCTATATTTTCATGTTTTATGATATAAATAACATTTTAGCATAGTGGTACATTTACCTATAGGGACTTCACTGGTGGTTCAGTAGTAAAGAACCATCCTGCCAATGCGGGGGACGTGGGTTTGATCCCTGGGTCAGGAAAATCCCTGGAGAAGGAAATGACAACCCAGTCCAGTATTCTTGCCTGGGAAATCCCATGGACAGAGGAGCCTGGCGGACTACAGTCCATTGGGGTTGCAAAGAGTCAGACACAACTTAGCAACTGAGCACACACACACATTTACCTATTAGTAGGTATAAATGAATATAATAGGAATGTACTCCCAATTATTTTCCTGATATGAGTGTACACCAGAAGTGTCTTGGAACTGTCCTCTAGTAAAGTCACCATAAGATAGGACATAGTTGAAATACATAATCTGATGAGTTAATCTGGTGGAAATTCTAGAATGATAGAAGAGGAAGGTAGAGTATAGAATCAAGGGGAATACAAGCCCTATTAAAGGCAAAAAAGAGAAATACAATCCAGCATAAAAGACTGAGATGGAACAGTAAGGAAGACAGAAAAAATGAATGTTAACACAAAACCAGAGACAAAGACTTTCAATAGCACCAAATACCACAGCTTGTTTAGGAAGATTATTAGACCTCCTTTGGAGTTGTTATTCATCATTGGTTGTGACCTTACTGAGAGAGAGAGAGAGTTCTGTGAATTGGCAGGAAAGAAATCAAATAAATCAGTTTTCGATCTATTTTCCTAATCCTTTTACATTATCTGTAAGTGTCTCCAATATCATGTATAAGTAAGCTTCAATCACCCTAGCTTAACATTCTTTTTTTTTTTTAACTTTACAATATTGTATTTAGAAGTAGGTCTTGTGTTTTTTGAGTTTCAAGGATTTTATCATATGCTTCCATTAGGGTGCTGCTTTTTCTCATGAAGATGGCTTATTATAAACCTACTTATCCTTGCAAGGTTCATCTGAAATGATGCTTACAATGAGAAATTTTTCCCCTAGGTCACATTCACTTCCTTTGCAATATTTTTATATAGCACATTCATTCACAGCCTGAACTGCTTGCTAGTTAGCAATGTAACTCCCCACTAGATTATGAACTTCTTGTCAGGAGCCATTTCTAAAATCTAAGAACTTCTTATCCTTACCATGCTCACATCATGTTTTCACTCTACCTATCATCTCTTCCAATATCCTGTATATTTTAAGTAATTGATTAAGGATAAAACAGAACTAAAAGTTTAAATATCAATGAAGCATGTACTGAGGATCTACCTCAGTGAACTGTCAGGAGCTCCAAATACACATGGCATGATCAGTGAGTTAAGGATATTTAACCAAGATTTTTGCAGGAGACACAAGGGATGAGAGTTTGATCTCTGGGTCAGGAAGATCCCTTGAAGGAGGAAATGGTAACTACTCCAGTATTCTTGCCTGGGAAATTCCACAGGCAGAGGAGGCTGGCGGGCTACAGTCCATGGGGTCACAAAAAGCTGGACACAACTGAGCAACTATGCCGTCACAGCAGCCAAGGTTTTTATAATCAAGAAACATAAAGTCACACTTGATAAAGTCACAAATGAATTATAAAAGCAGTACCATGTGGATCAAGAAAGACAAAATCAACTTAATTTAAATGACTTGGGTATGGTGCTTGCTTCAGTAGCACATATGCAAAAATTGGAATGATATAGAGATTAGTATGACCCTGTGCAACGATGACACATAAATGACTTCGGAATGTCCTAATGGAGATCTGATCTGCAAATAAGGATGAGTAGGACTGAGGTAAGCACAGAGAGAAGGTGGTTTTGGGGAGGGAAATATTGTGAGTAAATTAATGAAGCATGTGCACAAATGAACAGTGAAGGGGTGCACATGGCCAAGCATCCTGAGGTGACAGGGAAAATCAAGGCTATAGTCAAGATACAGAGACACCATAGAACATCTAGAGTACCAAAAGAAAGAGAAATAATTTGGTTTGAAAATGAATTAAAGAACATTTCAAACTCTTAAGTTGGTGAATAATTTTTTTTTTCTTTCATCTGACAGGTATTTGGTGAGCACTACAAAGAGCCATTTATTATTCAAGCTGTTGGAAATACAGGAATGAATGTAACACAGATTCTCTTCCCACTTTAGCCTACCTGCTAATGGTGGGTAAGGGGTAAGGTAGGTGGGGTAATCTATTACAGCTGCTGCTGCTAAATCACTTCAGTCGTGTTCGACTCTGTGCAACCCCTTAGACGGCAGCCCACCAGGCTCCCCCGTCCCTGGGATTCTCCAGGCAAGAACACTGGAGTGGGTTGCCATTTCCTTCTCCAATGCATGAAAGTGAAAAGTGAAAGTGAAGTCGCTCAGTCATGTCCAACTCTTTGTGACCCCATGGACTGCAGCCTACCAGGCTCCTCCATCCATGGGATTTTCCAGGCAAGAGTACTGGAGTGGGGTGCCATTGCCTTCTCCCAGTAATTCATATGTAGGACTAAATAATGGGTTTCCAGCGAGGTAGTTATAAGACATTCAGTTCAGTTCAGTCACTCAGTCTTTGCGACTCTATGGATGGAGCATGCCAGGCTTACCTGTCCATCTACAACTCCCGGACTTTGCTCAAACTCATGTCCATCCAATCAGTGATGTCATCCAACTACTTCATTCTCTGTCGTCCCATTTCCTCCTGTCTTCAACCTTTCCTAGCATCAGGGTCTTTTCCAATGAATCAGTTCTTCGCATCAGATGGCCAAATTATTGGAGCTTCAGCTTCAGCATCAGTCCTTCCAATGAATATTCAGTACTGATTTCTTTAGGATTGACTCTTTTGATCTCCTTGCAGACCAAGGGATTCTCAAGAGTCTTCTCCAACACCACAGTTCAAAAGCATCAGTTCTTCAGCACTCACCTTTCTTCATGGTCCAGCTCTCCCATCCACACATGACTACTGGAAAAACCATAGCTTTGACTAGATGGACATTTGTCAGCAGAGCAATGTCTCTGCTTTTTAATATGCTGTTTAGGTTGGTCATAGCTTTTCTTCTAAGGAGCATGTCTTTTAGTTTTGTGGCTGCAGTAACAATCTGCAGTGATTTTGGATCCCAAGAAAATAAAGTCTGTCACTGTTTCCATTGTTTCCTTATCTATTTGCCATGAACTGATGAGACCAATGCCATCATCTTAGTTTTTTGAAAGTTGAGTTTTAAGCCAGCTTTTTCATTCTCTTTCACCTTCATCAAGAGGCTCTTTAGTTCCCCTTTGCTTTCTGCCATAAGGCTGGTGTCATCTGCATATCTGTGGTTATTGATATTTCTCCCAGGAAACTTGATTCCAGCTTGTGCTTCATCCAGTCCAGCATATCACATGATGTATTTTGCAGAGAAGTTAAATAAGCAGGGTGACAATATACAGCCTTGTCATACTCCTTTCCCAGAACCAGTCCATTGTTCCACGTCTGGTTCTAACTGTTGCTTCTTTGCCTGCATTCAGATTTCTCAGGAGGCAGGTCAGGTCGTCTGGTATTCCCATCTCCTTAAGAATTTTCTACAATTTGTTGTGATCCACACAGTAAAATGTCAATGAAGCAGAAGTAGATGTTTTTCTGGAATTCTCTTGCTTTTTCTATGATCCAACAGACACTGGCAATTTGATCTCTGGTTCCATTGCCTTTTCTAAAACCAGCTTGAACATCTGGAAGTTCACGGTTCATGTACTGTTGAAGCTTGGCCTGGAGAATTTTGAGCATTAGTTAGTGAGATGAGTGCAACTGTGCAGTAGTTTAAACATTCCTTGACATTGCCCTTTTTTGGGATTGGAATGAACACTGACCTTTTCCAGTCCTGTGGCCACTGCTGAGTTTTCCAAATTTGCTGGCATATTGAGTGCAACACTTTCACAGCATCATCTTTCAGGATTTGAAATAGCTCAACTGGAATTCTATCACCTACACTAGCTTTGTTTGTAGTGATGCTTTCTAAGGCCCACTTGACTTCACATTCCAAGATGTCTGGTTCTAGGTGAGTGATCACACCATCATGGTTATCTGGATCATGAAGATCTTTTTTGTATATTTCTTCTGTCTCCTTGCCCCCTCTTCTTAATATCTTTGGGACAAACCAACTCAGTTTGATGACCTTCACTGAACATACCAAACCTTTTAGTCTCCTCTAAAAATTCTAATCATACTCATAAACCATATTAATTCATCCAATAAAAGGCCAAGACCCTTTTCTGCTCATTTTAAATTTATGTAGAATAATACAGAGAATTTTTAAATGAAGTCAGTTATTTAATAATCAACAGGTGATGCTCAAATGACCTTCATGACCTTAGTGAAGGCAACTGGTTTTAACCTCATTATCTTATAAGGAATCCTGATGTGTCCAGAAAAATACCTTAAGATTTGTGGAAACTTTTAACTTTTCATTGAAAGGAACATAATTATTAACTCTAACCTATTTGTAGCCAGCCATATTTTCATTCTTTTAATCCCAAATGTTTTAGAGAACAAGATTTATATTCTGAAATTCTATGAGCCCTAAAATCACAAAACAAATATGAGAAGGTACAAATCTAGGTAAGGAAAATATTCTACTTTTTACTTTTAATATTACCCTTTATTGAATTGAATTATCTGAAGTATTAAACATTTTGTTGTCACCTACTCAATCATCTTCCTATCTCCTCTAAAATCTAAAGGCTATGATAATAGTAGGATGAGAATAAAACTTTAATTCCCACTGATATTTTCTGATTAAGGCAAACATCAAAATATGCAGGTAAGGATACAAAGAACTATTAAATAATTTGGGAATGATAATGAAAGTTTTTCCTTATAGTTTAGCTGAATAATTTAGGGATTATATTTAATATTTTTTTTTTGCAGAAACTATTTTATTTTATTTTATTTTTTGTATTTATTTATTTTTTTACACGAACTCCCAAACATGAACCCCCCTCCCACCTCCCACCCCACATCTTCCCTCCAGATCATCCCCATACACCAGCCCCAAGCATCCTGCATCCTGCATTGAACATAGACTGGCAATTCANAAGAAATAAAATTTTCAGTGGGGTTCTTTAATATTTGACTATGGAAAATAAAACCATTTTCAACATAGAATTGCTATAATTAGACAAAATGTCAGTATTCCTAGTGGATCACCACCAAATAATGGTGATCTACTAGGAAGAGAGCCGTTTAAAGGAAAACAAAGCTTATTCTCAAAAACTGTATTAAAAGTTAAATAGTTTTTCTTTTTCCAAGTGTTAGAAAATAAAGTAAAAGGTAAACTTACCATTATTAGCTTCTAATCTACAGTGATATGCTTCACAAAATATTAACATAATTTTCTTAGAAACAGGAAAATAGATAAGTCAGTTCCAATAAAATATATCTAATTTTTTAATTTTTATTATTTTAGATTGTAACTTTATTGTTGAATTGTATGAGTTCCTTACATATTTTGGATATTAGCCCTTAATAGTTTAAAATGATGAGTTTTGAATAATTTTCTGATAGGACCACTAACCTAGTCATTTAGGGTCACTGGTAGGATACTGAAAACAAGTTCACACATCCCAGATTACCGGGATGGAGGTAGGACTGGAATCAACACTGCTTTTTCCCCATAGCACAGTACATCTGTTATAAGAAGTGTAAGTCACACTTAACCTCAAAATGCCTATAATATAATAAGAAAATCATATCTATACATATAATAAAAGCACTGTAGAGATAAAAGCACTGTATAACAGCCATTATAAATTGTGTTGGGTATTTAAGATATTGTCGAGAGAACAGAAATTGGAAATCTGTGTGATCTGGAACATTTGGTTAAAATTTTAGGAAGTATCATTATATATAAACTATGCTTTACATAAAGGAAGAAAGGATTTATAAAAAGCAACAGGACTAATGGCATGGACAGAGAGTTTATGGAAATGTGTGTGACACTAGAAAAAGGAGTGAAATAAGTAATACCAATTCATATTTTATCCCTTAGCTCATTGAGTTTACTTTTATTCAAACTTAATGGTTTTTCCAGTGGTCATGTAGGGATGTGAGAGCTGGACTGTGAAGAAAGCTGAGCACCAAAGAATTGATGCTTTTGAACTGTGGTGTTGGAGAAGACTCTTGAGAGTCCCTTGGACTGCAAGGAGATCCAACCAGTCCATTCTGAAGGAGATCAGCCCTGGAGTGGAAACAGTGTCAGACTTTATTTTGGGGGGCTCCAAAATCACTGCAGATGGTGATTGCAGCCATGAAATTAAAAGACACTTACTCCTTGGAAGAAAAGTTATGACCAACCTAGATAGCATATTGAAAAGCAGAGACATTACTTTGTCAACAAAGGCCCATCTAGTCAAGGCTATGGTTTTTCCTGTGGTCATGTATGGATGTGAGAGTTGGACTGTGAAGAAAGCTGAGCGCTGAAGAATTGATGCTTTTGAACTGTGGTGTTGGAGAAGACTCTTGAGAGTCCCTTGGACTGCAAGGAGATCCAACCAGTCCATTCTGAAGGAGATCAGCCCTGGGATTTCCTTGGAGGGAATGATGCTGAAGCTGAAACTCCAATACTTTGGCCACCTCATGTGAAGAGTTGACTCACTGGAAAAGACTCTGATGCTGGGAAGGATTGGATGCAGAAGGAGAAGGGGACGACAGAGGATGAGATAGCTGGATGGCATCACTGACGCGATGGACGTGAGTCTGAGTGAACTCCGGGAGTTGGTGATGGACAGGGAGACCTGGCGTGCTGTGATTCATGAGGTTGCAAAGAGTCGGACATGACTGAGCAACTGAAATGAACTGAACTGAACTTAAAAGGCCCTATCTCCAAATACAGTCACATTCTGAGGTATTGGGAGTTAGACTTTAACATATGAATTTAGAGAGGGAGGGGGAGACAGAATTCAGCTCATTTCAAGGACAGTACTACAGCTCTTATAGACATCAAAAAGGTCAAAGAGAAAATTATAAACAAATGTGTGCCTAAAAGAGTTTTAAAATTAAGACAAAATGGACAGTTTCCTTTGAAAACCCATATTCTGAATCACAAAAAGAAATAGAAGATCTGAATAGCTTATAACTATTAATAAATTGAATTCACAATTTTAAATTTTCCAACAAAGAAAAATCCCGGCCAAGCTGGCTCACTGGTGAGTTCATCTAAACATTTAACAAAGATATAATGCCAATATTAACCAAATTCTTCCTGAAAGCAGAGCAAAAAAGGGGAGAGAGAAACACTCTTTAATCTGTCTTATGAGGCCAGCATGACCTTGAAACCAAAACCTGATAAGACATTTTTTAAAAGGAAATTTACAGATTGATCTCTTTCTTAAACAAAATATTAGCAAGGCAAAGCAATCAGTACATAAACAGAACAATATATCATAAGTTGTGGGGGTTTTCCCAGAAAGTAATTTTATTTTATATGTGAAAATTAATGTTAACAGAAAAAAGAAAAATTGTGAACCTATCGAAGGATTTTTTAAAAAACCTTTGATTAAACTCGATAGTCATTCATGGGAAAAATTCTTAACAACTAGAAATAGTTCTATTTGCAATTTCTTAAGGAATCTCCACACTGTTACAGGGTCCTCATTACCATCTTTCTAAATTCCATATATATGTGTTAGTATACTGTATTGGTGTTTTTCTTTCTGGCTTACTTCACTCTGTATAATTGGTTCCAGTTTCATCCATCTTATTAGAACTGATTCAAATGTATTCTTTTTAATGGCTGAGTAATACTCCATTGTGTATATATACCACAGCTTTCTTATCCATTCATCCGCTGATGGACATCTAGGTTGTTTCCATGTCCTGGCTATTATAAACAGTGCTGCGATGAACATTGGGGTACATGTGTCTCTTTCAATTCTGGTTTCCTCGGTGTGTATGCCCAGCAGTGGGATTGCTGGGTCATAAGGCAGTTCTATTTGCAATTTCTTAAGGAATCTCCACACTGTTCTCCATAGTGGCTGTACTAGTTTGCATTCCCACCAACAGTGTAAGAGGGTTCCCTTTTCTCCACACCCTCTCCAGCATTTATTGCTTGCAGACTTTTGCATCGCAGCCATTCTGACTGGTGTGAAGTGATATCTCATTGTGGTCTTGATTTGCATTTCTCTGATAATGAGTGACGTTGAGCATCTTTTCATGAGGAACACAGAATTAACACTGGGGAGTGATGGGCTGGACTGGGACAGGAAGGAATGGGGAGGAGGGGTGGAAAGCATCCTTAAAGGAGTGGTCACGGTGACGCAAGGTGAAGTGACTCACCAGGGTCACAAGGGGATGCAGTCAGAGTCAGGAACTGAGTCTTAGTCAATGGCTCCTCTAGCTTCTCCAGGATGTTTTGGTTGCAAGTGACAGAAAACTCAACTCAAAGAACGCTTATGCCCAGAGGACGTTGGTTGACTGAAAAGTCTGGGGGTAGATCTTGGTTTCAGGCATGTCTTGATCCAGGTTCCCAAACCATGTCCCAAGCTCTGCGTTCTCTCCGTGTGTCTGCATCTTCCATGTTTTTTTTTCCTAATTTATTTATTTGGCTGTGTCAGATCTTTGCTGTGTTATGTGGAATCTTTCAATGTGGTGCACAGACTCTCTAGTGGCAGCACATGGGCTTAGCTGTTCCACTGTACCTGAGATTTTAGTTCCCCAACTGAGAATCAAATCGTTGTTCCCTGCATTGCAAGGCACTAACCACTGGACCACCAGGGAAGTCCCTTCCATGGGAATTTTAATTCCCAGGAGGCTCCTTGTGGGAGCAAGATGACTCCAGCATCTTGAGAGTCAGCCTCAGCAGGACAGGTTGTTTCTCCTTCCCCAGCCGTTTGAACGAAAGACCTGGGCCTGACTCCCTCCGCCCAGTTTGGGTCACAGCCCCGTTTCAGAACCACTTGCAGTGGCTTAGGGGACATTTAGCACCAACTATCCATGCCTGGATCACAGGCCCACCCTGGAGCACCGGGCTGAGAAAAGGGAGGAGGTGTTCCCAGGTGAGTTCTGAGCACTGCTGGCAAATGGAGGAGGATGGATTCAGGCCAGCCCAAAGCCAGCCACGACAGTGACGTCATCCTCCTGCATCCTTTCCAGCCACTTCCCCAGGCTGTATCGGATGCTGACTGTGTTCTTCCATTTCTGTTTCCCCGAGCTCAGCCCTCGAGATATAGGAGACACTTTTTTTTTTTTCTCCAGTCCTCCTCCAGGATCTTACAATTTACTTGAGGAAACAAATCCTATATCCTTGTTTTCATCCTGTCTTTTTGTGGTTTGCTAATGACATGAATTTTCTGTCCACAAAGGGAAGGATGTCTGTGGGCTGGAGGAGTCCAGGCGGGCAAGGGAGGCTTCCAGTGCATTTCAAAGGATGGGTTGCATTGGGCAAGGACTGGCAGAGGGTAAAATTCGATAGTGCACGCAGGATGCTAGCTATGGTCAACTGCACACATAGCCACTTGATTATGGTTTGTCAGGATATTTGGTTAGAATTTGTGTAGTTCTTGTACCACTGGTAGTTTACAAGATTATAAGATGGGAACCAGGCAAATGTGTATTTTAGTCGTCAGATATTTATTCCAAATTTGTCTTTAAAACAAATATGTTATTAAATTATCAGTCCTGGATAATACGGCCAGGGATGAAGTGAAAATTTAAAAAGAAGAAGAAAAAATAGGAAGAAGAGGGAGGAGCTGATTTAAAGAAAGATCCTAGGGACTTCCCTGGTGGTCCAGTGGCGAGGACTCTGCACTCCCAATGCAGGGGGTCCAGGTTTGATCCCTAGTTAGGGAACTAGATCCCACATGCCACAGCTAAAAACCTGGTGCAGCCAAGTAAATAAATAAATATAAAAAGAAGGACACGAGATGCTAAATGGTTTGCATAAATGTTGAGATAGATTGTATGAGAGTGAGTCAGGTTTGGGAAATGCTGCTGTAGAGTCTGGATTCTGGGACCAGACTTGGATTTCAGCTTCAGACCTCTGTGCATCTGTGCCAAAATTTTGGGCACATGGATTTGCCTTTCCAACCCTCAGTCTTCTTACCTGTAAGATGGAGCTGAGACTGGGACCAGCTTCATGGGGGGTTTCAAGGAGTCCTTCATCTATGTGTGCAATGCTTAGCGTGGTGTCCAATGCAAGTGAAAAATCATTCAGTTAGCTGTTAATCATCTGTGTTATTTTTCACTGGAAGTGGGGAGGGAAGGCAGCTAGGTAGCAGGCATGGCAGCAAAGACCCAGAGGTGGGCATGGGCCTGGCAGGTTGGGGGCTGCTGTGCAGGTGGGATCTCGTGTAGAAGAGCCAGGGCGATGTTGAGTCCAGAGAGAAGGACATTTGAGAGGAAAATCTAGAGGGTGAAGAAGACTCCTTTGGGGACTTGGACTTACTGCTTGCTCCCAGCTGACCACCAACCCCTCTGTCTTTTCTTTCCCACATTGAAAGCCATCTGTGCAGGCAGATCCCTGAGAACTGGGGTGGTGCTCCCTAGAGTCAATCTATGTTGTTTATCTTTTAAACACCATTAACCACAAATTAGCTGATTCTTTTGTGGCCATAAATTAATAGATTCCATTAGTAAGCAGTCAATTATAGGATGATTACTTCTTTTCCTCTGAACCTCGAGTTCTTTTTATAGCTATTTGAGAGCATCTGATTCTGTCCTCTTCCCACTCCCCGCCTCCTTTCTGGGTTCTTGGTTCATTGGACTGAATCTTCCAAATGGGCTGGAGAGGCTGAGAGTGGGTGGCATGGATTCTCTCTGTAATGAGCTTGTAAGCAGCGGCCTGTCGTTTGTTTTGCAGAAGCAAAACCGACTGGAGGTTTATGTTCAGGAGGGTTTTTATTTCCACCATGAACCAAAACGGCAAAGTTGCCATCTCCTTTTCTTTGTGTGTATACCATAGTTCAATTCAGTTCAGTCCCTCAGTCATGTCCGACTCCTTGCGACCCCATGAATCACAGTATGCCAGGCCTCCCTGTCCATCACCATCTCCCGGAGTTCACTCAGACACTGGAAAAGACCCTGATGCTGGTAAAGATTGAAGGCAGGAGAAGGGGACAACAGAGGATGAGATATTTGGATGGCATCACCAACTCTATGGACATGAGTTTGAGCAAGCTCCAGGAATTGGTGATGGATAGGGAAGCCTGTGGATATGGATGGATATGCTGCAGTCCATGGAGTCTCAAAGAGTCGGACATGACTGAGGGACTGAACTGACTGACTGGCAACACAAGAGACACTAAATAGCCTAAACAATCTTTATAAAAAAAAAGAACAGAGATGAAGGTACAATGCTCCCTGAATTCAGACTATACTACAAAGCTACAGTCATCGAAACAATATGACACTGATGCAAAAAAAAATAGATACATAGTTAAATAGAATATGATAGAAAGCTCAGAAATAAATCTATGCAGTTATGATCAATTAATTGCTGACAAAGAAGAAAAGAATATACAATGGGGAAAATACATTCACTCCAATAACGGTGCTGGGAAAACTAGAAAGCTACATGTTAGGGAAAAAAACGAAATTAGAGTATTTTCTCATACCATAAACAAAAATAAACTCAAACTGGATTAAAGACCTAAATGCAAGACCAGAAACCATAAAATTCCTAGAAAAAACACAGGCAATGAACACTCTTTGATACAAACATAGCAATATTTTTTGGAACTTTCTTATAAAATAAAGGAAATAAAAGCAAAAAATAAAGAAATGGGTTATAATTAAACTTAAGAGTTTCACACAAAAGGAAATCATCGACAAAATATAAAGACAAACTACTGACAAGGAGAAAATATTTACAAATAATATGACTGATAAGGACAGGCAAACAGGTCTATGATGATAGAAGTTAGTATGGCTACCTCTTGAGAGTGGATGGGTGCTGACCAAGAAGGAGCCAAGGGATCCTTCTAGGGTGTGTGGGAATGTTTGTCTTGATCTGGGTGGTGTTTACATGCATGTATACATTTGTAAAAATCTAGTGAATCATGTTCTTGATACCAGTGCACTTACTGTAGGCATATCGTACTTCAACTTAATCAGAAGGGGAAAAAGAACTCATGTGAGAAATTTAAAAGGTAAATATTAAAAAAAAAGAGTTAACATCCAAAATATATAAATAAATCATATAACACCACATCATAAAAACAAACAACACAATTAAAAAATGGGCAGTAGAACTGAATACACATTTTTCAAAAGAAGATATACAGGCCCATGAAGAGACAGTCAACATGGATAATTATCAGAGAAATGAAAATCAAAACCACATTGAGATATCATCCCACACCTGTCAAAATGGATATTCTCCAAGATACTGCAAATAACAAATGTTGGTGAAGATGTGGAGAAAAGGGAATCCAATCCTCATACAGTGTAAGGAATGATTGGAATGTAAATTGGTATAGCCACCATGGAAAGAAGTAGAGGTTCCTCAAAAAAAATAAAAATAAAAATAAAACTACCAAATGATTCAGCAATTCTATTCTAAAGTATTTATCCTACAAAAATAAAATTCTAATTTGTAAAGATACATGCACCCCAATGTTCATAGCAGCACTGTTTAAACAACCAAGATAAGTAAGCAAAATTAAGTATCCACTAACAGATGAATGGATAAAGAGGATACAATATCTATATACAACAGAATACTACTTAGCCATAAAGGAGAATAAAATTTTGCCATTTGCACCAACATGGGTTGAAAAAGGAAATTGCAACCCACTCCAGAATTCTTGCCTGGAGAATTCCATGGACAGAGGAGCCTGGCGGGCTACAGTCAGACACGACTGGGTGACTAACACTAAGGTGTACCTAAAGGATACATGCTTAGGGAAATGAGTTCTGCAGATTAAGACAAATGCTGTATTATATCACCTATATGTGTAATCTAAAAAATAAACCAAACTAGCAAATGAAACAAAACAGAAACATATTTATACATATAGAGAACAAACTAGAGGTTATCAGTGGGTAGGTGGAAGAAGCGCAGGGCAAGACAGAGTCAGATGATTAAGAGGTACAAACTACTATGTATAAAATAAATAACCTATATATGTTGCTGAGAATGTGGAGAAAACTCTGTTGGTGGGAATGAACTATGGGGGAACAGTATGAAAATAGGTGAAATTTTCTATCAATAAAGGACTATTACCTATAAAAATTGTGAAATGCTATATTGTACAACTGAAACTTGCATAATATACCTCAACTCCACCTCAATAAAGAAAAAATTAAGTACATAGCAAAAAAGAAACAGCAAAAATATTACAATGGCATTTTCCACAGAAATAAACAATTTTAAAATTTGTATGGAACCACAAAATATCTCAAGTATCAAAAGCCATCCTGAGAAAGAAGGCAGATGCGTTATATATAATGTATAATATTGTATTAGTTTCAGGTATAAAACATAGTCATTCATTATTTTATAGATTATACTTCATTTAAAGTTAATGTAAAATATTGGCTATCTTCCCTAAGTTGTACAATATAACACTGTAGTTTATTTATGTTATACACAGTACTTCATATCTCTCAATCCTCTAACCTTATCTTACAGCATGCCCATTTCCTCTCCAACTGTTAACTGCTAGTTTATTCTCTATATCAGTGAGTCTGTTTCTGCTTATTATATTTATTGTTTTATTTATTATTTATATTTCACGTGTAATTTGCTTTAACCTCACTGTCTCACAGGGCATCTTTATATGTATTGGTTATGAATCTCCCTACAGAAATACACTTATGTCAGTCCTGAGAAATCTCTTAGGATTTGATAGAGAACTTCAAATTAGCATTGTAAGGAACATAATTGTTGACTAACCTATTTGAAATCGCTCATATTTTCATTCCTTTAATCCCAAAGTCTGTATTCTGATGTTCTATGAGATCTAACACTATAAACCAAACAAGAGGTGTTACAAGACTTTTTTCAGTGAAATCCAGGTAAAGGATTTATTCTAATTTATCTTTAATTTAGTAACATCTATGAGGCATTAAGCATTTTTTGTTGTTGTTTTATTTCAACAACTCAGTTTTCTTCCCTGCTCTCCTCAAAACTGAAGGCAATGGAAAAATTAGGATGAGAATGACACTTCAATTCACTCTGACCTTTTCTAATTAAAGTGGAACCTCAAATATACAGGTAAGGAAACAAAGTAACTCTGTTAAACAATTCGGGCACTTACATGGAATGTTTTTTCTAGCTAGGATGAATAAGTAGCTCATATGTATGCCAAATCCAATACAGTACTGTAAAGTAAAATAAAGTAAAAAAATAAATAAATAAAACAAATAACATGTTCAACAAAGACCTTTATTTTGATGTTTTGATCAAAGGAAAAAAACATTTTGATCACAGAATTAATATTGACATCAGTCATTATTACTAATGGATACCTAAACAATGGTAAAGACAGCCATTTAAAGGATAACAAAATGCATTCCCAAAAATTATATTACAATTTAAAGGGTTTTCTCTTTTTCTACTTGCTAGAAAACTAATGTATAAAGGAAAGCTTACTTTCATTAGCTTTGAATCTACTGCAATATACTTCAGAAAGTCTTGCATAATTTTCTTGAAGGTGAAGTCACTCAGTCGTGTCCGACTCTTTGGGACCCCATGGACTGTAACCTACTAGGCTTCTCCGCCCATGGGATTCTCCAGGCAAGAATACTGGAGTGGATTGCCATTTCCTTCTCCAGGGGATCTTCCCGATCCAGGGATCGAACCCGGGTCTCCCACACTGGAGACAGACGCTTTAACCTCTGAGCCACCAGGGGAACTCTTAGAAACAAAAAATAATAGATTGGTCAACTCAGATAAAAGAAAGATATCTAAACTTTTCATAAAATCAGATTTTTATTAAAACATATTCGACATATAACATATGTAAGTTTAAAGTATAAAACTTGTTGACTTCATACAATAAATAGTAATGTGACTGCCACTGTAGCACTCTATCACATCATATAATTGTCATTTCTTTCTTGTGGTAGGAATAGTTAAGATCTGGTCTCTTAGCAACTTTGATTACAATAAAAAGTTGGCTTTATCCAGTATTGTATGCATTAGATCTACAGAATTATTTATATATTAGTTTGAAATTAATACACTCAAACTTCTCTCTAATTCTCCCACTCCTCAGCTCCTGGTAACCACCACCTTACTCTTTTTATGAGTTTGGCTTTCTGAGGTGCACACGTAAGTTATGTCTTACAGTATTTGTCTTTATCTGACTTACCTCACTTAGCATAATGTCCTCGAGGTCAATCCATGTTGTCAAAAACGGACAGATATCCTTACTTCTCACAATTGAATACATGCACCATACTTTTAATCTTTTATCCTTTGATGGTCACTTGGGTGTTTATATATTTCTGTTATTGTCACTAATGCTCCAACAAACAAAGGAATGCAGATACCGTTTTGCTAATCTGTCTTCATTTCCTTCCAGTATATACCCAGAAGCAGAATTGTGAGGTCATATGGTAGTTCTATTTTTATTTGAGGAACCTCTCTCTACATTATCTATACTGGCTGAACCAGTTTTCATTCCCACCAACAGAGTTTTCTCCACATTCTCAGCAACATGTGTAATATTTTACCTTCTTAATGACTGGCATTTTGACAGGTGTGAGATAATATCTCCTTTAATTTGCATTTCCCTAACTAATGTGAATATCTTTTTATAAGTCTATTGGTGATTTGGATTTTTTATCTTTTTACTTCCTTAGCCCATTTTGCAATCACATTGTTTGTACATTTATTAATATATTGCACTGTACAAGTTCCTTATATATTTTGGATGTGAGTACATGCTCAGTTGCTTCAGTTCTGTCCAACTCTTTGCAACACTATGGACTGTAGCCCACCAGACTCCCCTGTCCATGGTATCCTTCAGGCAAGAATACTGGAGTGGGTTGCCATTTCCTCCTCCAGGGGATCTTTCCAATCAAGCAATCAAACTCAAGTCTCCTGCATCTCCTGCATTAGCAAGCAGATTCTTTACTGCTGAGCCACAAGGGAAGTCCATATATTTTGGATATTAACCCTTAATTTAAAAAAATAATGTATTATGAATAATTTCCTTTGTGAACACTGCTCAAAATTAACAGACTCAATTTGCATAAGAGGTTACTAAGTGTCACTGTTGGAACAACCAAAGTCACTAATAATCATTGGTAGTATAACAGAAAACAAGTTCATGTCTCACAACTCACTGCAGTGAAGAACTGGAATCAATACCACTTTTTCCCCATAGCTTTTGTAAGCAATAAGTCACACCAAACCTCAAAATGCCTGTAGTATAATAAAGAAATTGTATGTGCACATATGAGAAAAGCATTGTAGACTGTACACGAGTCGTTGTAAACTGTAATGGATACATAAGATGTGGTTGAGAGTACAGGAACTGTCAATCAGAACAGTCTGCGTCATTTAGATAAAACTTTATTAAGTAAACTAAGTTTTACATTTAGAAAGAAAGGACTGTACCTAAGAGCAAAAATCAATAAGAATAATGGAATGGACAGAGTCAGTGTTTATAGAAATGGGTATGACACTTGGAAAAGGGATGAAAAATGTTATAATCAATGCATGTTTTATTTCCTAGCTATCCGAGTTTACTTTCTTTAAAACTGAATAATCCTCTCATTAATCCTTAGTGACCTTCATGCAATTCTAAGGTATTAATGTAACATATGTGATATGTGCTATTGCTGAGTGAGTATAGGAAAACTTTCTGATCAATGACAAATATCAGTTCAGTTTAGTTTAGTCGCTCAGTCATGTCTGACTCTTTGTGACCCCATGAACTGCAGCATACCAGGCTTCCTTGTCCATCACCAACCACTAAAGATTACTCAAACTCATGTCCATCGACTCGTTGATGCCATCCAACCATTTCATCCTCTGTTGTCTCCTTCTCCTCCTGCTTTCAATCTTTCCCAGCATCAGGGTCTTATCCAAGGAGTCAGTTCTTTCCAACAGGGGGCCAAAGTATTCAAGTTTCAGCTTCGACATCAGTCCTTCCATTGAATATTCAGACTGACTTCCTTTAGGAGTGACTGGTTGGATCTCCTTGTAGTACAAGGGACTCCAATACTACAGTTCAAAAGCATTAATTTTTCTGCACTCAGCTTTCTTTATAGTCCAACTTTCACATCCATATGTGACTATTGGAAAAACCATAGCTTTGACTAGATGGACCTTTGTTGGCAAAGTAATGTCTCTGCTTTTGAATATGCTATCTAGGTTGGTCATACATTTTCTTCCAAGGAGCAAGTGTCTTTTAATTTCATAGCTTCAGTCAAAATCTGTAGTGATTTTGGAGCCCAAAAAAATGAAGTCTGCCACTGTTTCCATTGTTTCCCCATCTATTTGCCATGAAGTGACAGGACCGGATGCCATGATCCTAGTTTTCTGAATGTTGAGTTTTAAGCCAACTTTTTCACTCTCTTTCACTTTCATCAAGAGGCTTTTTAGTTCCTCTTCCCTTTCTGCCATAAGGGTGGTGTCATCTGTATATCTGAGGTTATTGATATTTCTCCCGGCAATCTTGATTCTAGCTTGTGCTTCTTCCAGCCCAGCATTTCTCATGATGTACTCTGCATATAAGTTAAATAAGCAGAGTGACAATAAACAGCCTTGACGTACTCCTTTCCTGATTTGGAAACAGTCTATTTTTCCATGTTCAGTTCTAACTGTTGCCTCTTGACCTGTATACAGGTTTCTCAGGAGGCAGGTCAGGTGGTCTGGTACTCCCTTCTGTTTAAGAATTTTCCACAGTTCATTGTGATCCACACAGTCAAAGGTTTTGGCATAGTCAATAAAACAGAAATAGATGTTTTTCTGGAACTCTCTTGCTTTTTCAATTATCCAATGGATGTTGCCAATTTAATCTCTGGTTCCTCTGTCTCTTCTAAACCCAGCTTGAACATCTGGAAGTTCATGGTTCACGTATAGCTGAAGCCTGGCTTGGAGAATTTTGAGCATTACTTTACTAGCATGTGAGATGAGTGCAACTGTGTGGTAGTAATGAATCTGTGAGGGAGAAAGTGGTGTCCCCGTCCTATTCTTCCGCCATCTTGACCGGAACTCTCCTAATTTTGATTTTTAAAACATGGTTTTGAATAGACATAAGGTCAAATATTTTGTTGAACTTAAAGCTCAACATTCTGTTGGAAAGAAAGTAACTACTTATGAGTGAAAATAAGCAAGCTGCTCAAGATAATTATTACATAGTATGTTTACTTAGTACGTTCTTCCTTAAATATCAAATCTTAATTTGGTGAGGAAGATCATCTGTACAAGGGAAAATGATTAGTTTAAAATCCAGTACAAATAATTGAATATAAATGCATTATTTCTTTCACTGAAAACACTTTCTGAATGAATTGCAGTTGAGTTCACCAGTTTGTGAAATTGTATGAAAAATAATAAGGCTGGAAATATTTCCTTATGTGAGTACACTGTTGCTTTACATTGAACTTTGTTAGTGAAAACTAATCACTTGATCTAAGGAAGAAGTGGAAAATCTTGTTAGAACCAAACTTGAGTTATAACCCGGAAGAACATCTCAGAAAGCTCTGAGAACTGTTCCTGCCCACCAGAAGTCAAAGCACCATTAATGTAAGTTTCTTTTTTTTTTTTTTTTTTGGACAGCGTGCTGTACATCAAATGACATATTTTTTACATAATCCAGATGTAAGTGTCATATGACCCCTAAAAAATTCAAGTAGGAAAGTTATCTTTAAGGAGTTGTTTTATTGATGCTAGGAGAATGTTGCTCTTTCTGGTTGAGCAGGTATTTCTGCCAGTGGGGTAGGTTTGATCAATACATGATATAGATACACAAGACATATTGCAGGGAGAGAGGAAACCAAAGGGCAGAGAAAACTTTTTGTTTGAATTTTTCTTGTCTTGCCATAAAATATGAATTTTATTTCACAACCTGTATTGTTAACTTATGATTTGAGATAGTACAGAAAGTTATGAGATAATACATATACCATGGTATTTTTATATAACAGAGTACATTTCTATCTACTAGAATAATTTACTTTAAAACAAAGCTTTACTTTGTTTTAAACAAAAATGTGAAGTAATTTGAGATTGACTATTTTCTGCAAAAAATTTATGTTAATTTTTTAAAAATTATAATCTATATAATCTTGTTCTTTCCCCCAAGAAGGTAACCTGAGTAAATACAATTTTGCATTTGATATTGTACAGGATACAGGAAGGTTTGAATCTCCTAATATTGGTGACTAGATGGTGCTGGAGAACAATCTGATTGGTTGGTCTTGTAGTAACCTAAAAAAGGATAAAATAATTTCTTTTGCCTTGAGAATCTATGAATACTAAAAATTTGGACTAGAACTAAATAACTAATTATTATAATTCATTTTGACAGATAAAATTCTCAAAGCTATATATATATATTTGCATTTTCTTCTCTATATAATTTGTTTTGTTTCCTCTGCTCTTTGGAGGGACATAGACTTACATCCAGGAGAAGGCAATGGCACCCCACTCCAGTGTTCTTGCCTGGAGAATCCCATGGATGGGGGAGTCTGGTGGGCTGCTGTCTATGGGGTCGCACAGAGTCTGACACGACTGAAGCAACTTAGCACATAGTAAACATTTTAGACTTCATGCCTTTTAGTCTCTGACATACTCACTACTCTGTCTTTGGAATAGGAAAGCAGACATTAACAATAATTAAATGAGTTATGTTCCTGTGTTTCAGTAAAACTTTACAAAATCAGTAGAGCTCTGGGTTTAGTCTGTTAGCTGTAGTTTTTTGTTTCTGTGCTAAATAATTAAATATTAATGTATACTATGTGTACAAAAATGTTGATGGATATTTTTGTTATTCACATTATAAAATAATTTTACTAGAGTTAAAATCAAAATTTGAATTTATCTCACATATATACCAGTTTTCTGGAAATTAAAATATTACTTAATGTGTTTGATTCCACTTTTTTTAGTGCCATGTAATCCGTTAACCGACTTCCCTGGTTGCTCAGTGGTAAAGGATCCATAGGCAGTGCAGGAGCTTCAGGAGATACAGCTTCAATGCCTGGGTCAGGAAGATCACCTGGAAGTGGGGATAGCAACTCATTCCAGCATTCTTGCCTCGAGAATCCCACAGAAAGAGGAGCCTAGTGGGCTACAGTTCCTAGGGTCTCAAAGAGTCAGACACAACTAAAGCTACTGAGCATGAACACAACACATTAACAGTAATTATAATTTGCATTTGTGACAACAAATTAATGTTATCTTTCTTTTAGTGTTTCATTTTGTTTTAGAAGCTAAGTAATTTCTCATATATACTATGTACAGAAATTATGCTCACTAAGACATTTTCCAGCATCTTTTCTTAGAGAAAATTTTTCTGTTTTGTCTTGGTCTTTTTTTCTTGTCTAAATATATCTGTTCCCTCTTGATGTGAAATTTTCAGTTTGGATAAGTTGTACTTAGAACATAAATTATAATTTTAAAATTCATTACACACTTTCAAGTATTTATTTAGTAAAGGCATAAACAAAAATCAAAGCTTATAGAAAACATTACCCTTCCTTAATATATATTCTTATTTTTCAAACTATTTGTCACAGAGACTCTACTCTTTACAACTTACTTTAAAATCCTATGATTTAGATATAAGTGTAAAATATGATATTAAGAAAACCTCTAAATAGGATCATTTTATTTAAAATTATGTTAGGAACTACTTTCATCATAGAGATATTGGCCTATAGTATTTGCATTAAAAATTCAGATCTAAAATATATTTTGGGAAAATAGCTCCAAAATAATTCCTAATTTTAATTTAATGACTACTATACTTAATATTGGCATAAATATTTTTTCTAGAATTGAATTGCTACTATATTTTGACATATAAAATATTTTTCAAGTTTGTCTATGATTTACTTTAGTTTGGAAGACAAATTTAAAAGTGGAAATTCTCACTTTGCAAATGATAAAATTACTTTCCCCAGTTACAGTACATATCAAAGGAAAAGCAGAGCCAAGTCTTGTATTAGCCTGAGGTTACCTGCTCCCTGAATGGTTCATCTTGCTGCACTATCTATAGGTATACTAAACTTTTCATTATCAAAATCAAAACATTTTCTTTCCTATGAGATGAACTCACTTTGCAAATGATAAAATTACTTTCCCCAGTTACAGTACATATCAAAGGAAAAGCAGAGCCAAGTCTTGTATTAGCCTGAGGTTACCTGCTCCCTGAATGGTTCATCTTGCTGCACTATCTATAGGTATACTAAACTTTTCATTATCAAAATCAAAACATTTTCTTTCCTATGAGATGAGAAAATTTAGTGACAGTCATATTTAGGCAGAGAAATTGGACATTATAAGAAGTCACAACCAATAAATAACTACTTTTCACTGTAGGAAGCAGTAATTAGCTTTCACTCTATAATATTAGATACATTCTGTAAAGATGAAATTTCTCTTGGGATAGTTGGTGCTATTTCTTCTTGGGAGCATACAGTTTCTAGTGTTTGTAGCATTGTTGGATAAATATGCTTTTATTTGTCCGGTTTTTTTTCCTAATACCCTGCACAACACCTTTTGCGGTAATAGACAGATGAACTTATGCTGAAATTTTGGACACTTGTCTCAAGCACAAATGTTTGTCCAGACAAACGAAAACTTAGGCAGACTTCAGAACTAAAGATTCGGCAGTCCAGTAACTTTGTCATTAAAACATCCTTGAAAACTTGCCAAAACAAAAACAAAAGTTTTCCACAGCAATAATAAAAAGAATCTGAGTTATGCTATAATATGGGAATGTGTACTCAGTTGCTCAGTTGTGTCTGACTCTTTGTGGCACCAGGGACTGTAGCCTGCCAGGCTCTTCTGCCCATGGAATTTTCCAGGCAAGCATATTAGACTGGGTAGCGGTAGATCCTCCTCCAGGAATCTTCCTGAGCCAGGAATCGAACCCACATCTCTTGTGTCTCCTGCACTGGATGGCAGATTCTTTCCCACTGGTCCCACCTGGGAAGTCCACAATATAGGAAGTAATACTATAACATCAATAAAATGAAAAACAGCAAGACTAATAAGCAAGTAAAGATTAAAATAGTATTTTATTAGTAACATTGTAAACTACTGAAATGCAATGATAATATTGTTTCATCCTTCAGGTTTCTATTATGAGGGAGAAAGCATGCTGAATTTGATTGTTTTCAAAGATGTTTAGAATGTGAGGAGAGTACTTAAGAAAAGCACAGGGAGGAATGAGGAATACTGGAAAGAATACTAGCAGGAGGCTGCTACCTCTCACTGCACTGAAGGAGTAATATCAAGGATGAGAAAGACTTATCTGATGATATTTATGGATATGAGTATATAAGAGAAAGAGAGAAAAACATAAGAGTTTTGTAGGCAAATTGGGCCACCTGAAAGAAGTTGTGCATTTTGACCAAAGTACATGTGACACAATAAACAGAACAAGCCTGCCAGGAAGGAATGAGGGGAAGAAATATCTCAAATCATGTAAGGAAATCCTCCTAAGTAGGATAACCTTTACATTACATGTTTGGTGGCTATTGTTATCTTGAAAGACCACTGAGTAAAAGTATAAACCTACATTAACCCATGAACTCTATCTAACAGTTTGACTAATGGTCAAGGACTTGAAAGGAGCAAGATTGGAATTTCATGATAAAAAGATCTGGGGAATAATTATGTGAATCATCCCCTAAATTTGGCAAATTGAGGATGTTTGTTTCTCAAAAGAGTACTGCTGCTGTTAAGTCACTTCAGTGGTGTCTGACTCTGTGCAACCCCATAGACAGCAGCCCACCAGGCTCCCCTGTCCCTGGGATTCTCAAGGCAAGAACACTGGAGTAGGTTGTCATTTCCTTCTCCAATGCATGAAAGTGAAAAGTGAAAGTGAAGTCGCTCAGTCATGTTCGACTCTTAGCGACCCCATGGACTGCAGCCTACCAGGCTCCTCCATCCATGGGATTTTCCAGGCAAGAGTACTGGAGTGGATTGCCATTGCCTTCTCCTCAAAAGAGTGCACATCAAAGTCAATCACAGGGAAAAAGGAGGCTCTCAATTATCAGGTGATCAGAATAACCTATCAATATAGCCAGTAATCTTCTCCAGCTCTCTTGATTTTGTTTCACAGACTCATTTCAATGTGCTGACAATAAGGAGGAGGTTATATCTGAGTGCAATAACAATAATTTGCATTCAAGAAGGCTGATCTGGTCATAGCTAACAGTAGAAACTATAATAAATCCCTAATATGACACCATTCCATAGAGGAACAGCAAGTCATATGAAAGCAGGTTGATTACATTGAACCATTTCCATCATGACATTTTTACCTTTGTTGAAATATCCTTACCTTTTTTTTTATTTTTAGTAATTAATACTTAACATTGCGTTTGAGTCGTAATTAACATATCATATAATTCACCTACACCACTCAATGATTTTAGTATATTCACATGGTTTTGCAATGACAATCACAATTTTGTTTCAGAATATTTCACATTCCCACCAGCAATGCTTGATTGTTCTAATTCCTGAACATCCTCAACACTTATTTTTGTCTTTCTTTTCTACTGTAGCTGTCCAGTGGATGTGAAATGGAATTTATTGTGATGTTTGTTTGCATTTCTCTAATGACTAATCACATTGAATATCATTTTATGTTGGCCATAAGTGTAACTTCTTTGGAAACGGATCTATTCCACTCTTTTAACCATTTTAAAAATTGAGTTAAAAGTTTGCTTTATATTTTAGATACAACTTTCTTTATTAGATAGATAATTTAAAAATATTTTCTTCCATCATGTGGTTTGTCTTGTCACTTACTTATTATTATTCTTTTTAAAGTCTTAATTTAAACACTTGATAAATTGAAAATTATATAGTTTCTTTTTAAAATTAATTCATATATTTTAATTGGAGGCTAATTACTTTACAATAGTGTGGTGGTTTTTGTCATGTATCAACATGAATCAGCCTTCGGTGTACATGTATCCCACAATTCTGAACCCTCCCTTTGCTTGCTCTGCTCTAGATATCATGTCAAGGAAATCAGTGCTACATGAAAAGATATTCAACATAACTAATTATTAGAGAAATGCAAATCAAAACTACAATGAGGTACCACCTCACACCAGTCAGGATGGCCATCGTTAAACAGTCCACAAATAACAAATGCTGGATAAGGTGTGGAGAAAAGGAAACCTTCCTGCACTGTTACTGGGGATGTAAATTGGTGCAGTGACTATGGACTAAAAATAGAGTTTCCATATGATCTAGCCATCCCACTCCTGGGCATACCCAGACAAAGCTATAATTAAAAAGATAATTACACGCCTCTGCTCATAACAGCACTGTTTACAATACCCAAGACATGAAAACCACCAAATATCCACTGATAGGTGAATGAATAAAGGGGCTGTCCTACAAATATACAATAGAATATTACTCAGCCATAAAACAGAATGAAATAATGCCATTTGCAGCTACTTGGATGGTCCTAGAGATGATCATACTAAGTGAAATAAGTCAGAGCAAAACAAGACAAATATCATATGAAGACACTTATACATGGAATCTAAATATGACACAAATGAACTTATCCACAAAACAGAAATAAAATCACAGACATAACAGATTTGTGGTAGCCAGGGGAAAGGGGAGTATTCTATTGGAAAGGAAGATATGGAATTCTAGTGTTTTCTGTCTGATGTGTCTAGAGTAAGATTTCTGCTCTATAAGTATGGACTTGACTGGGATAAAGGAGACCTGCTCCCTCAGCCATGCCTCTGTGAGTAGAGCCTCTACAACGCAGAGATCAAGGTTCAGGAGGGAGGGGACATACATATACCTAATGCTGATGTATGTTGATATATGGCAAAAACAAACACAATATAATAAAGCAAATTATCCTTCAATTAAAATGAAAGAAAGAAAGAAACAATAGCCTGAACCTGTATACTGAGAAAGGGAGTTTGAAGGACAGAAATGAAGTGAAATCACTCAGTTGTGTCCAACTCTGCGATCCCATGGACTATAGCCTACCAGATTCCTCCATCCATGGCATTTTCCAGGCAAGAATACTGGAGTGGATTGCCATTTCCTTCTCCAGGAGATATTCCCAACCCATGGACTGGGAATTGTAGGCAGGTGCTTTACATTGTAGGCAGATGCTTTACCATCTGAACCACCAGGGAAGTTCAGGGGAGTCTTGGTATTTGTGGTTGCATATGCCTGGGATAGATTTTCCACAACAGGGAAACAATGAGGGAGGGACATATGGTGAGACAGTGGTTATTGTTTAGTTGCTAAGTCCTGTCTGACTCTGCATTGGCAGGCAGACAGATTCTTTACTGCTGAGCTACCGGGAAAGCCAAAGATGGGAGATCATACCTCAGAAGCCACAGACTTTCACCATCCTTGTCAAGACGTAATATATTTTCATGTTTCACATTCACGTTTCTTTATTTATTATATGCCCTTAGGCCAATTTCCAGAGATTTAAAAATATATATTTTTTAACACTTTTATAATAATCAGCAGTTAAATTGTTGTTCTGCTGAGATCCTTATTCTACCATTTCAGAAGTCATACGTTAAGATATTATTATGTTTTTTCCTTTATCCACAGTGCTCTTGCTATAACCCTAACATATATATTCATAGAATACATTCCATACATCATTGCTTCTAAAATGAAGCTTGTTGTTAAATGTAACTTGTTATAATTCAAGGCAAGAGTATCTAGGTCAAAGAATTCATTTGTTTTACTAGGTGCTACATAAAGCAGATGCCCTGAAAGGAAAATGGGATAATGTTTGAATGTTTAGTTTTAGTCTCAAGCAGTAATGTATCTAAACCAGCAACAAATAGCGTTATTTCTTCACAGTTAATATATATAGATCAGAAAACTAAATGGTGGATATAGGTATGTCTCACTGTAACCCATATTATTCACTAGAAATTGCCACACAAATTTACTCTTTGCTTTATCTATATGTACATGCATGCTAAACCGCTTCGGTTGTGTCCAACTCTTTGCAACCCCATGGACTGTATAGCCAGCCAGGCTCCTCTGTCCGTAGGATTCTTTAGGCAAGAATAACTGGATTGGGTTGCCATTTCCTCCTCCATGGTATCTTCCCAACCCAAGGATTGAACCCACATCTCTTACGTCTCCAGCATTGGTAGCTGTGGTCTTTACCATTAGTACCACTTGGGAAGCCAACTGCTTTTTTATATATATATGGGCTTTCCTGGTAGTTCAGCTGGTAAAGAATCTGCCTGCAATGCAGGAGACCTCAGTTCATTCCTGGGTGGGAAGATCCTCTGGATAAGGGATCGGCTACCCACTCCAGTATTCTTGGGCTTCCCTGGTGGCTCAGACAGTCAAGAATCTGTGTGCAATGTGGGAGATGTGGATTTGATCCCTGAATTGGGAAGATCCTCTGGAGAAGGAAATGGCAACCTACACCCATAGTCTTTCTGGGAAAATCCCCATAGACAGAGGACCCTGGCAGGCTATAGTCCATGAGGTCAAAAAGAGATGGACATAGCTGGGTGACTAAGCACAACACAGCATACATAAATGTGTATGTGTCACCATGTGCATGTGTGCATTAATGGTTATGAAGTATACGAAACCAATTATTTTTTTTTATTTACTTTTGTCTCATTCTGTTACTCTTACGTAAGGATTCAGTAATGAGTGATCATATTTTTCACTACTTCATTCCTTTTTAGACAGAATGACTCATTCAGACTGTAAATGAGCTAGAAGAGGAATAAATATGAATTAATAAATTGGAATATAGGAATGTATGCCTGCTTTTATGAGAGAGGTAAGCATGATTGGTGGTATGAAAGAGTTACATCATGTTAGGTGGAAGCATGTTGTTAACTGTCTATTAAATCAAATATCATATATATAATATTTACATGTGTATCTTATGTATGTAGTATATATTTTATGTCTCTATATAAAATACATAAAATAAATATATATACATATACAGGCTTCACATTTGGCTCAGTGGTAAAGAATCTGCCTACAATGCAGGAGATGCTGGAGATGAGGGTTATATCCCTAGGTTGGGAAGATCCCTGGAGGAGGGCATGGCAACACACTCCAGTATTCTTGCCTGGAGAACCCATGGACAGAGGAGCCTGGGAGGCTACAGTCCATAGGGTCACACAGAGTCAGACAATACTGAAGAGTCTTAACACGGAGCATGCACACATTTATAATACGTGTGTGTGTGTTCAATCACTCAGTCATGTCTAACTCTGTGACCAGGTGGATTATAGTCCATCAGGCTCCACTGTCCAGGGGATTTCCCAGGCAAGAATACTGCAGTGGGTTGCCATTTAAGTTTGTGAGGAGATGGACTGTGCTGTGTAATTGGTAGCTTAGTGTCATCCCTACCTAATTCTTTACAATGTGGAGGAAAAAAACTGTCATGGTTCTCAAAGAATCTCTTTAACTCTGTGTTTTGGGTTAGAATTGGCCAATAAGTTTTTTCTAACCTGAGAATGACATCCTTGGCCAATGTAATAGAAATGTGATCAAGTATTAAAATTTTCAGGTGTAGCCAAATTTATTTTATTATGTGTTTAACCCACTGATAATTTTTTTAATTCAGTTAATATAAGGTTTTAAAAATTGTAATATACAAATATATATTTATATATATTTATATATTAGGATTATACTAATATAATTTTTTGTGGAAAATAATTTTACATTTAATTTAAGGAAAATTATTTGCCCTACTGATCATAGCAGGTCTCCTTTCACATCTGATGACTACGTGCTCTTGAATACCCTCAGTTCCACCTGTGCACTTTCTTTATCACCCCCTCCACTGAAAAGGAGTGGGAACTGTTAAGTACTTAGAAACTGTTTAATGATACATTTTTAATTTGAGCTCAGTGTTTAATAGTTACTTTTTGTGTTTTAAGACTCAAACCGTGTTATACATGAATACTTGTGGATTCATGGGCAAGAGCAGGGAGGTATTTTGGGATTTAGGTGTTGAAAATTACTTTTTATTCCCTAGAATTTCTAAGGTAGGTAACAGTCCATTTAAAGAGATTCCATTCCTTCAAAATGTAGGTGAAGCAGTGGAAACAATGACAACTCACTCTGCTAAGGAATGCCTACAAAAATGAGCAAGGTAAATTGAATAACAATGTGTCCAGGAAGAGTGGAAAATAGATCTTGATCAATAGCTCAGTTAACTGCTGCTGCTGCTGCCGCTAAGTCGCTTCAGTCATGTGGAACTCTGTGCGACCCCATAGATGGCAGCCCACCAGGCTTCCCCGTCCCTGGGATTCTCCAGGCAAGAACACTAGAGTGGGTTGCCATTTCCTTCTCCAAAGCATGAAAGTAAAAAGTGAAATGAAGTTGCTCAGTCATGTCCGATTCTTAGCGACCCCATGGACTTACACCCTACCAGGCTCCTCCATCCATGCATTTTCCAGGCAAGAGTACTGGAGTGGGGTGCCATTGTCTTCTCCTATCTGTTACCTAGCTATATAGCTAATGTGGCCCCTTCTATCAGCGTCATGATCCTTTCCACCCACATCTCTCAAGTCTTATTTGCCACAATAGCACTGATTCAAGCTAATAGACTCTATTTCCTTGAAGCATATTATTTTGGTTCCTTTTAAACAAATCCAGCATAATTCCTTGGCCAAACTTCTAGCAAGCATCATGAGCAAAAGAGGGTGTAATTTCTTGCACACTCCAAAGGAGAACCTTTTAGTTGTCTGGCACCTAAGTTTGTTTACCAAGGCTGGGAATAATCAGTGGTAATTAGGTAGCCTGGGAGACCAATCTAGCCAATATAATTTCTAAACACACTAAATATATAAAGACTGCCTTTCAGGTCTGTATTCTTGGCTTAATAGGGAGTACTTTGAAACCAACTGTTTTCAAGGAAGCAACAGTAAACCAATACAATATTGTAAAGCAATTAGCCTCCAATTAAAATAAATAAATTTAAATTAAAAAAATAAATAAATACCAGATCCACCATAAAAAAAAAGCAATAGTAAATCTAAATAGAAGTCTTTTGAATTGCTCAGGGTAAATGAGTGAAAGTGGACAGAGAGCCTTTGGCAGCCCCATCGGTGGGGCTCTAGCTGTGGAGACCATGGACCCAACCATACAGCTCTCCTTCCGGGGTGGGTGGGGCCTGTCTCTTATACACATCTAGATGTGTATAAGAGACAGGGTCAAATATTTTGTTGAACTTAAAGCTCAACATTCTGTTGGAAAGAAAGTAACTACTTNACCATACAGCTCTCCTTCCGGGGTGGGTGGGGCAGGGAGGGGGTCAGGTGTGGGCTAAAATCCTGAAGCACTGAGTCTCCTTTAATCCAGGTGAGTGGAGCACAGCAAAGTGACTTCACAGCTATTGTCCATGGTTGTCCAGACTAGGGACAAGGAAACTCAACTAGGGGAACACCTGCTTGTTCTAGCTCCCCTGCCACAATGGGCACCATCAACCCCTCCTTGGCTGCATCCTTCCTGGTAAGTTTCTGTGGCCATCCTCCCAGCCTTAGTCTTTCTGCAGGGACAGTGAACCCCTGGGTAGACTCTGGGTACCTAGCCATTCCTCTTTATCCCCAGTGTACCATCTATTCAGGGGGCGCTGGGTTAGGGCATCCATTGAACCCCCTACCTCCACCCCCTTGTGCAAGTAGCCCTGTGGGCCACCTGGGCTGACAAACCAGTCCATTCCAAGGATTTGCATCCTAGTAGAGGAGACACTAGCATGGCCCGGGCTGGAGGTGTGACCCAGGGCCAGCACCGTCCCTCTCTGGTCACAGCCTTGTTATCCTGAGCAGCGACTGGCTGAATGGGGTTTTGCTGAGGGTATCCTAAGCCTCGATGACTGGGAATGGCAGGCCTCCAGATGCTCTGGGAACTCCAGGCCTGCAGTGTGACCTGGGCCAAGCTGCTCTCTGAGTCCCAGGTTCTTCTCAAAGATAAAAGGGAGCACTGAAAAGCCCTGTTTTTGAGAGGTTGTTTTGAACTTGTGTGGTCCTCTGGCAGGGTTGAAAGGCAAGGAGGCTGAGTGGCAGCCTGTTGGCTTCCTTGGTTGTCTGAGCATTTGAGCAGAGGATTCAGATTAGGGTCTAGGCCTTCTGACCTTTAATCTGATATTCTCTACCCCAATGTACTCCCTAAACCACCTTTGGGTTTATATATAAACACCTTTGGGTGGTTTATATATTGATTGATTGATGTATCACAAGACTGTGTGATTAGAAGAGAGTGTTGGGAGGTTTCAGGGGTTCCCTAGTTAGAGGTGGATCTAAACTTTCCTCTAGAGGTGAACACTATTTTACCCTTGATCTTCCATGAAGCTCAGGTGGAGCTGTTGCTGCTCTCATGGGAGCTTTTCCCCAGCTGCCATTCCTTCTCCTATTGAAAGGACTCGACAGAAGAATCAGTCAGGTGTTGGGAGTGGAGCTGGGGACTGGGCCACAGACCTTTTGTTCTGGTTACAGCTCATGACTGGCAGAGGCCTTGCTCTGCCCAAGGACACTTCCACCCTCCCCAAAAGAGGAGGCTTTTCTGGGTTGTCTAGTCTACCCAAATTGCTTCTTTGAGGTTTCTGCTGTTTGGGGTATGGAGAGATATATGCAGGGTTGAGATATAACTTTATGTGCTAAGACATGAGCTGCTGTTGGGTGAAGAGTCTTTGGAATATTATCTCCTTGTCTTCATAAGCTCCTGCTTCTTTAGTGTTGGGTATAGTGGAGATGGTGGTAAAGCCACCAGGGGCTTGTTCAGGGTTGATTTTTTGTTTCACTGGCCAGTCTTCAGTGGGATTAAAGATGTAGGATCTTATTTCTTCAATGGGGGAGGCTGAAACTCTCCATTTTCTCTCCATGAGTCTTTTGAATTATAACTTTGAGATATTATTTACATACCATAAAACTCACTCCTTAAAAAAAAAAAAAACTTTCAACACAGTTTATTACTAGACTAACTTAAGTCACTCACTCAGCTGTATAAAAATACAGTCAAGTAAAAACCTGTAGAGATTAAAGATGACTTAAGAAATGTTACTGGGGAACCCTAAAGAGGACCTCCCTATGGGTCTCAGTTCTTGGTAAGGACACAAAGAAGAATATGAGGTCTTAACTGAGGTGAAAACAAGTTTATTAAGAAAAGAACAGAGATAATGCCTCAAGAGAGAGGTGGGCCAAGCCAAGAGAGACACTGGAGTGGTAATGATGGACTTTTCAAGACAGGGTTTTATGTGTTCATCTAGGTAGCTATGGACTAACAGTTTTGATTGACAGTTGCAAGTTACATAACAATGGGCTCTATTGTGCATGTCTTTCATCCATAATAGAGTCTGTTTTAGTCAGGGGTATATATATATAACATTTACAAATCCTTAATGGGCTCCTGGCTGTCTGAGGTCACTTGAGCACACAGCTGTGCATCAAGGAGAGAATGTGCAGGAGTTAGAGAAGCCCCGCTGGGTAGTTTGTGTTAGTGCATAGGGAGCATTCACTGGACTTGGAAAAGTTTCTATGCTATTTTGTAGCATATCCGTGCACTCTCCTGGGCACACTGGAGCAGTATTTGGGTGGGCTTTAGAGATTAGCATGAATCTTTTTCAGCTAGGCTAGTCCTCCTTGCTCATGCCTAACTTCCTACCTAATAAGAAATCCCCATATTTGGTGTATTGTTTGGTATTATTGATGGATGTGTAATCTTTGGAAAATGTGATTTTTATCCTTGGTAATCAAGTTATAAATCAATAGCTTTCAAGATCAGAACTATTTGAGGCTTTTTTACTTGTCAGCTTGGTACTTAATTTTATTCAATCCCCTTAAAATTTAACCAGAGAATTGAGGTGGATGAAACACTCAACCTCCTTAGACAAACCTAACTTCTAAAGTGAGATAACTTTAAGCTCTATTGTACCTTCTAGAATACAATTCTGAATAAATTTCAGCATTATCATTTGTGTGCTGGTGAATATATGTTACAAATGCTAGTCAGGATTATGAACAATGTGAATAATAGGGGCTTGATCTTTTTGAATACTATTAGTTTCCTGTAGAGGTTATTTTATAAAATAGTTTTCAACTTGAATCTTTAGTTTAAGACATGTTTATTGGTTTTTTTTTTTGTTTTGTTTTCAGATCTCAATAGTAAACAATATATTTCTGACATTTGTAGTTGGAAATGGATGATGTATTCATTGTGTTTGATATTTAAATTGATAACAGCCAATTTCTTATTTCTAACATTAGCTTGGACTTTTCCTTTACATTCTCTTCTAGTCTTAGCAAACTAGATATGCTGTTAAATAAAATGTAAGTCTGATTATCTCGGACTTAAAATGTTCCCCATCGATTCAGATTATTATACACATAGCAAATAAGCATCTTAAACTTAACAGATTCAAAACTAAACTCTTTTATCCTGCCTTCCCCCGTCTTATGAAAATATTACTTCCACAATTTTATCTAATGTTATTATTACCAGTTAATGCATACCAGTGGTTTAGTCCAAAATCTTGGAGTATTTTTGACATCTTGCTTTCTAAACATTTCTCATTCAATTTGTCCGCAAAATTGGTTGACTGTGTAAAATATATTTTAATTGACTTATTATCACTGTATAGATTTCATCTACGTCTCTTACCTGCATTGTGCAAATGGAACTCCGCCCATGGTAGTCTCCTTACTTCAGCATTGCTTAACTTCATCCTTGCCTCAGCACAAATTCAGTGATCCTGTCAAAGTATATGGGACTCTTTTGTACTACACCCAGCAAACCTTCTTTACACTGCACTTAGAGAAGAGCCAAACTGTATGTAAGTTCAAATCTTCCCTATCTTCCCCACCTTGTTTCCTCTTTGATATCATTTTTTTGTTATTTGACCACCATCACTATTCTTGAACCATATTGGTTTTTTTGCTGTTCATAAAGCATACCAGGTATTATACTTTTCCAGGGCTTTTGCCTCTCTTAGAATACTTTATCTAAAAATTTTCTCCCTCATCTTCATCCAGTTGGATGGATGTTTTTTACTTAAAAACACTGTAAATTGTTTTTTACTCAAAATTGATGCTTTTTTTTTTTTAACTGCAGTTCAGTTGAGTTCAGTCACTCAGTTATATCCAACTCTTGGTGACCCCATGAATTGCAGCACGCCAGGCCTCTCTTTCCATCACCAACTCCCTGCGTTGACTCAAACTCATGTCCATCGAGTCAGTGATGCCATCCAGCCATCTCATCCTCTCTCATCCCCTTCTCCTCCTGCCCCCAATCCTTAAATCTACTCTGTTACTCATTTAATAATAAATACTTTCTGCCTTATTATGCTTTATCAGACTTTATCAGACTTTCCACATAAGTTTTCTCCAGAGAACTTACTACTACCTAACAGCACAAGTCTATGCCCCAACCAGTAATGCTGAAGAAGCTGAAGTTGAACGGTTTGATGAAGACCTACAAGACCTTTCAGAACTAACACCCCAAAAAAGATGTCCTTTTCATTACAGGGGACTGGAATGCAAAAGTAGGAAGTCAAGAAACACCTGGAATAACAAGAAAATTTGGCCTTGGAATACGGAATGAAGCAGGGCAAGGACTAATAGAGTATTGCCAAGAAAATGCACTGGTCATAGCAAACACCCTCTTCCAGCAACACAAGAGAAGACTCTACACATGGACATCACCAGATGGTCAACACCGAAATCAGATTGATTATATTCTATGCAGCCAAAGATGGAGAAGCTCTATACAATCAACAAAAACAAGATCAGGTGCTGACTGTGGCTCAGATCATGAACTCCTTATTACCAAATTTAGACTTAAACTGAAGAAAGTAGGGAAAACCACTAGACCATTCAGGTATGATCTAAATCAAATCCCTTATGATTATACACTGGAGGTGACAAATAGATTTAAGGGCCTAGATT
>SJYX01010912.1:82190-119109 GCA_006410675.1 Oreotragus oreotragus
TGTATAAGAGACAGTTGTACAGGAGACAGGGATCAAGACCATCCCCATGGAAAAGAAATGCAAAAAAGCAAAATGGCTGTCTGGAGAAGCCTTACAAATAGCACTGAAAAGAAGAGAGGCAAAAAGCAAAGGAGAAAAGGAAAGATATAAGCATCTGAATGCAGAGTTCCAAAGAATAGTAAGAAGAGATAAGAAAGCCTTCTTCAGCGATCAATGCAAAGAAATAGAGGAAAACACCAGAATGGGAAAGACTAGAGATCTCTTCAAGAAAATTAGAGATACCAAGGGAACATTTCATGCAAAGATGGGCTCAATAAAGGACAGGAATGGTATGGACCTAACAGAAGCAGAAGATATTAAGAAGAGATGGCAAGAATACACAGAAGAACTATACAGAAAAGATCTTCACGACTCATATAATCATGAGGATGTGATCACTAGTCTAGAGCCAGACATCTTAGAATGTGAAGTCAAGTGGGCCTTAGAAAGCATCACCAAGAACAAAGCTAAGGGAGGTGATGGAATTCCAGTGGAGCTGTTTCAAATCCTGGAAGATGATGCTGTGAAAGTGCTGCACTCAATATGCCAGCAAATTTGGAAAACTCAGCAGTGGCCACAGGACTGGAAGAGGTCAGTTTTCATTCCAGTTCCAAAGAAAGGCAATGTAAAGGAATGCTCAAACTACCGCACAATTGCACTCATCTCACACGCTAGTAAAGCAATGCTCAAAATTCTCCAAGCCAGGCTTCAGCAATACATGAACCGTGAACTCCCTGATTTTCAAGCTGGTTTTAGAAAAGGCAGAGGAAACATAGATCAAATTGCCAACATCCTCTGGATCATGGAAAAAGTTGGCTTAAAGCTCAACATTCAGAAAACGAAGATCATGGCATTTGGTCTGATCACTTCATGGGAGATAGATGGGGAAACAGTGGAAACAGTGTCAGACTTTATTTTTGGCGGCTCCAAAATCACTGCCGATGGTGACTGCAGCCATGAAATTAGAAGACACTTACTCCTTGGAAGAAAAGTTATGACCAACCTGCATAGTATATTCAGAAACAGAGACATTACTTTGCCGACTAAGGTCCGTTTAGTCAAGGCTGTGGTTTTTCCTGTGGTCATGTATGGATGTGAAAGTTGGACTGTGAAGAAAGCTGAGCGCCGAAGAATTGATGCTTTTGAACTGTGGTGTTGGAGAAGACTCTTGAGAGTCCCTTGGACTGCAAGGAGATCCAACCAGCCCATTCTGAAGGAGATCAACCCTGGGATTTATTTGGAAGGACTGATGCTAAAGCTGAAACTTCAGTACTTTGGCCATCTCATGCGAAGAGTTGACTCATTGGAAAAGATTCTAATGCTGGGAGGGATTGGGGGCAGGAGGAGAAGGGGACGACAGAGGATGAGATGGCTGGATGGCATCACGGACTTGGTGTACGTGAGTCTGAGTGAACTCCAAGAGATGGTGATGGACAGGAAGGCCTGGTGTGCTGCGATTCATGGGTTCGCAAAGAGTTGCACACGACTGAGCGACTGAACTGAACTGAACAGCACGCTTATTTTACTTTTTTTTTTCCCCCAGTGTTTTTTCTTCCACTAGAATATAAACTTCATGAGATGTTTCCTTTTGTTCACTGCTGTATCCCTAGTGACTAGAAGAATGTCTGGCACAAATATATTAAGTGAATATCTATCAATGAATAAACTAATAAATACATTAAAAAAATCTTGCCTCAGTGAAATTTCCTATTTAAAAATGATATGTAAAATTAAGAGCTATTAAGATGAATTCTAGGGACTTCTCTGGTTTGCCAATAGCCAACTCCAAGCTCCCATTGTGGGGGGACTGGGTTTAATTCCCCAATCAGGGAACTAGATCCCACATTCTGAACATAAGACCTAACATAACCAAATAAATAAATAAAAATTAAAAAAATGAGTTCTATATCACCACATTAAAACTTTACCAGTTCTTATAAAGTTTGTTTTGATTTTTTGTTTTTAATTAGATTAATACAAGTATACCATTAGGTAGTACATTGATACCTTCAAAGCATTCCAAAAGCTTATACTATATGAAAAAGCCTAGAGAGCCTCCAATGTAATTAACATATTCTTTCACTCAAAACTATTTAAATCACTAAAAATATTCCCCTTGGCAAAACTGTGGCAATTACATTACATTTTTAGCTATAAAATTAACATTAAATTCATACTCAAATTAGTATGTACATCATTTGCATAAACAGCCTTTCAAATAAACACCATGACCAGCCATTGAAATGTTTATGTAATTTAGGCCTTCATCATTAAGTAGAATAAAATGCTACACATTATAAGGGCACAAAATTTAAGAAAGAGAACTATGCTACATCTAACCACAAATTTGGATAGTTTCCTAAATTTATGGGAAGATAAGCACTTGCACTTTTCTACAGCAAACAGGCTTTCTGTAGAGCAAAGTTACAGGTAGTAGACTTCAGTGATTATCATAATAGTTTCATTATTTAAAAGCAAGAAGGGAAGTTCACTGTATCCTAATATAAGTTTGGTTCTGAATTGCTTAAACTTCTTATTACTTATAGAGTTGCTTGAGGAGAATCACACTGCCAATAGAAAAACATCTTAAAACAGAGCAAGAAAATAACTTGTTTGGTTGAATTCATTGATTCATTTTATGTTGTAAACACTGTCTTAAACCAGGCATTTAGACTGCTTGACTGTTGCTTCTGACAGATGCCTACTGCCTGCCACTGTTGGGAAAAATCCTTGTCAGCTTTGTGGAGTTTTATGTTCTTTTGTTTTGTTTTGCATTGGAATAAATCATGCATTCTTCTTTCCTTGTCCCTGTGTTTTCTTATCTTATAATGCACAGAAATCAGATTTGAACTTGGTATCAGAAGAAAATTGCATACTATCTTGATTGTACTATATGATAATGCTTGGCATTAAGTTAAATAAAAATAATCAATAGTATGACTACTCTAAAGCCTAACAAGTATACAGATTTTGAGAGGCTACAAGTAAGTTTCAAAGAAGTTTAAGAATTTCATTTTTTAATGCAAATTTTTTTATAACAGTCATGCCATTACTGAAGACACATAGCAAATACTAGTAGAAAGTAGTTTTCCCACTGGAAACATTCAGTTAGGTTCAGTTGCTCAGTCGTGCCCAATTTTTTGTGACCCCATGAATAGCAGCATGCCCAGGCCTCCCTGTCCTTCACCAACTTCCAGAGTTCACTCAGACTCACATCCATCGAGTCAGTGATGCCATTCAGCCATCTCATCCTCTGTTGTCCCCTTTTCCTCCTGCCCCCAATCGCTCCCAGCATCAGAGTCTTTTCTAATGAGTCACCTCTTCGCATGAGGTGGCCAAAGTACTGGACTTTCAGCTTTAGCATCATTCCTTCCAAAGAAATCCCAGGGCTGATCTCCTTCAGAATGGGCTGGTTGGATCTCCTTGCAGTCCAAGAGACTCTCAAGAGTCTTCTCCAACACCACAGTTCAAAAACATCAATTTTTCGGCACTCAGCCTTCTTCACAGTCCAACTCTCACATCCATACATGACCACAGGAAAAACCATAGTCTTGACTAGATGGAACTTAGTTGGCAAAGTAATGTCTCTGCTTTTGAATATGCTATCTAGGTTGGTCATAACTTTTCTTCCAAGGAGTAAGTGTCTTTTAATTTCATGGCTGCAGTCACCATCTGCAGTGATTTTGGAGCCCAAAGAAATAAAGTCTGACACTGTTTCCACTGTTTCCTCATCTATTTCCCATGAAGTGATGAGACTAGATGCCATGATCTTCGTTTTCTGAATGTTGAGCTTTAAACCAACTTTTTCACTCTCCTCTTTCATTTTCATCAAGAGGCTTTTTAGGTCCTCTTCACTTTCTGCTATAAGGGTGGTGTCATCTGCATATCTGAAGTTTATTGATATTTCTCCCGGCAATCTTGATTCCTGCCTGCAGTAGTAGATATAATGGTCATCTGAGTTAAATTCACCCATTCCAGTCTATTTTAGTTCACTGATTCCTAGAATGTCGATGTTGACCCTTGCCATCTCTTGTGTGACCACTTCCAATTCATGGACCTGACATTCCAGGTTCCTATGCAATATTGTTCTTTACAGCATCGGATCTTGCTTCTATCACCAGTCACATGCACAACTGGGTATTGTTTTTGCTTTGGCTCCATCCCTTCATTCTTTCTGGAGTTATTTCTCCATTGATCTCCAGTAGCATATTGGGCACCTAATGACCTGGGAAGATTCTCTTTTGATATCCTATCATTTTGCCTTTTCATACTGTTCATGGGGTTCTCAAGGCAAGGATACTGAAGTGGCTTGCCATTCCCTTCTTCAGTAGACCACATTCTGTCAGACCTCTCCACCACGACCCACCCGCCTTGGGTTGCCCTGCAGGCATGGCTTGGTTTAATTGAGTTAGACAAGGCCATGGTTCTAGTGTGATTAGATTGACTAGTTTTCTGCAAGTATGGTTTCAGTGTGTCTGCCCTCTGATGCTCTCTTGCAACACCTACCATCTTACTTGGGTTTCTCGTACCTTGGGCGTGGGTTGTCTCTTCACGGCTGCTCCATAGCACAGCCGCTGCTCCTTACCTTGGACGAGGGGTATCTCCTTACCGCCGCAGTTCCTGATCTTTAACGTGGGACAGCTCCTCTAGGCCATCCTGTGCCTGCAAAGACCCTGCTCCTCGGGTTGCTCCTCCCGGCCGCAGGCCGCAGCCTCGGGCATGGGTGGCTTCTCCAGGCTGCCGCCCCTGTGGGAAAGAGTAGAGATCTCTTCAAGAGAATTGGAGATACCAAGGGAACATTTCATGCAAAGATGGGCTCGATAAAGGATAGAAATGGTATGGACCTAACAGAAGCAGAGGATATTAAGAAGAGGTGGCAAGAATACACAGAAGAACTGTACAGAAAAGATCTTCACGACCCAGATAATCATGAGGATGTGATCACTCATCTAGAGCCAGACATCTTGGAATGTGAAGTCAAGTGGGCCTTAGAAAGCATCACTAAGAACAAAGCTGGTGGAGGTGATGGAATTCCAGTTGAGCTGTTTCAAATCCTGGAAGATGATGCTGCGAAAGTGCTGCACTCAATATGCCAGCAAGTTTCAGTGTGTCTGCCCTCTGAGGCCCTCTCACAACACATACCGTCTTACTTGGGTTTCTCTTACCTTGGATGTGGGGTATCTCTTCACAGCTGCTCCAGCAAAGCACAGCCGCTACTCCTTTCCTTGGACGAGGGGTATCTCCTCACAGCTGCCCCTCCTGGCCTTGAAGGTGGAGTAGCTCCTCTCGACCCTCCTGCCACTGCTCCTTGGACGTGGGGTAGCTCCTCCTGGTGACCCCATGGACTGCACCATGCCAGGCTTCCCCTGTCCTTCACTATCTCCCAGAGTTTACTCAAACTCATGTCCATTGAGTCGGTGATGCCATCCAGCCATCTCATCCTTGGTCATCCTCTTCCCTTCCTGCCTTCATTTTTTCCCAGGATCAGGGTCTTTTCAAATGAATCAGCTCTTCCCATCAGGTGACCAAAGGATTGGAGTTTCACCTTCAGCATCAGTCTTTCCAATGAATATTCAGGGTTGATTTCCTTTAGGATTGATNATCCTTGGTCATCCTCTTCTCTTCCTGCCTTCATTCTTTCCCAGGATCAGGGTCTTTTCAAATGAATCAGCTCTTCCCATCAGGTGACCAAAGGATTGGAGTTTCACCTTCAGCATCAGTCTTTCCAATGAATATTCAGGGTTGATTTCCTTTAGGATTGATTGGTTTGATCTCCTTGCTTTCCAAGGGACTCTTAAGTGTCATCTCCAGCACTGCAGTTTCAAAGCATCATTTCTTTGGCATTTAGCCTTCCTTGTGGTCTAATTCTTGCATCTGGGACCTTTGATATCTCTACTTTTTAATACCTTGTCTGGGTTTTCTTAGCACGTATAGCATCATAAAGACTAAAACATTAGTTGTTGTAATGCTTTTTAAAAATTGAGTGAAACCATGACATGTTTTGCTTCTCTGCCCTTATGAGAACAGCCTAATTAGGATCTCAGTTCACTCTGGTGACCCATGTCATGGTCCTTGAAACCCTACAGAAGCCCCTGCATGCTGGTGGGTCTAGGAACAGCTTCTACATAGCTTTTCATCATTTTCCATGAGTTTTAGTTCTGCAAACTTTTTTTGATTTTGTAATGTATAATTCCTTGTATTTTGTGACAGTTTGATAGTTGATATGCATTGCTATTTCCCTCTTACAGAATTAAATAAATTATTGGTCACCAATTCTTTGAGAAAGACAAAAGGACTCAGTGAAGAATGACATAAATGATTTAATTACAAGGACTAAACTAAAAGCATATGACTTGAGTGTGAAATAAAATGAAGGCTGACAGATGACATCACCGAATGCTATAAAATCTAACATTTTATGGAAAGAGTGATGAGAGAATTTTTTCCATTCTTCTTAGGGGAAAAAAAAGTAATAATTATTATATTAATCAAAGTCATAGATATTGTTTTTGTAAGGTTCATTCATGGGATGATAGGAATCTCAGAGACATCTGTGTCTTGTTAGAAAGGAAGAGCTGGGTAATGGATCACAGGTCACTTTGTGTCTGTTTTTTATTTTTCTTGCATGAATTATGGCATTCTTAATGATGCTTTACAAGGAAAAGAGGCATGAAATCTATTCAAAATTATTATTTTCTCAACTTCATGAATTTTGACATAAAGACATTTGAAGTCTCTCTGGATTTCCACAGCATCATCAAACAAGCAGTTATTTTATTGTTGTTTTTATATTTTACTAAGTAGACATTTCAGGAAACACTGATATGACAATAATTATGTCTGTTAAATTCCAAGTCTAGGCAATTAGAGTGGGCAATATTTAAATATTTGAAGGCTTCTGGAATATTCAGCTTAACATTTGCAAAGGCTAGGAGTGACACACTTATATTGAACACACTGTTCAATAGCAGATGCGAGGATTGTGCGTTCACCATCAAGTGTTGTAACCCAGTGGTGAGATACACCTTCCTGAGTCTCTGGAGACCCAGCTCTGTCACCAGCCAGCTGCAAGGTTTGTCACATCACAGACCGTACTGTCTCTTGTAAATGAGTGGTCATTTTCAGACACTCATAGTTCTGAAATTCTATGAAAGAAATCAAATAGTATTTTAACTGGTGAAAGAGGGTGTGGAGGTTTTCTTATAATAAATATAAGTTTACCCTTTAATGCCATTAACAACTGGGTAAGCAAGAGCTCAGTGTGACGTGTAAGAGCTGAGGGCAATGCCAATATTCTTGGACCCAACAGCACTCATTTAACAAGCTGGGGAAATGGGGAAGAGGAGATTTCATAGTAGGAGGGAGGCAGACTTTATTTTTGGATAATGGGATTTTTACATCACTTGGTATTTGGTATTATGGTTTTAATCTTGCTGCAATACATAGTATAGAACTTAGATGCAAATGAAGTTAGAATTTCCTTTTTGAACCTTGTCTGATCTAATCTGATGTAATGGCTGAAAGAACAAGGTAGGTAAAAATATAAGTGACAGAATTTTTTTTAACCCTCAGTTTCCAGGATGTGGGGATGAAGTGGATTGTAAATGGGATGAAGGATGAGGATGGCTCTGAGGGCTGAATTCTAAAGGGTGAGGGAAGATTTAGTGGTGTTGTACTCGGGAATAAAAATAGTTCAGTACTTCTTTGTCTAGCATTTCCTAAAACAGGGTAATAGTGAGTAATGAGAGCTGATTGAATTCCCTCTTTGGGAAAACATTTCTATGGAGAAATGTGACTGTCCACACTCCATTCTAGGACTTCCCAGGTGACTCAGTGGTAAAAAGTCCACCTTCTCATGCAGGAAACGTACTAGATGCAGGTTCGATCCCTGGGTTGGGAAGATGTCCTAGACGAGGAAATGGCAACCCATTCCAGTATTCTTGCCTGGGAAATCCCATGGACAGAGGGGCCTGGCGGAGTACAGTCCATGGAGTGTAAAAAGTTGGACACGACTGAACACAGTAGTACTCTCCATTCTAATGTTCAGTAATGCTGAATACATTCGGAAATCTCCCTAAGTGCATATTTTTTATTGAAAGCTATTTTTAAACCCTCTAAAATGTTCTAAGTCAGAAAGTATTAAAATTTGAAAAACCTGCATTTATTGATATACTCATGATGTTGAAAGCCACTTCACTAATTTGTTAACATGAGGACAAGCATTGGCTTTGTATTTTAATAACACTTGAAAATCATAAGAAGCTTAATAGTTTATTTGAATCAAAAGCACATATTAACAAATTAGAATTAAAATAAACACCCACGGGTCATAGTAACATGAGCATATTCACTGTTTCTGTTTTAACTGGTGTGCTTATTTGTACTCATTCACTCAGTCTTGTCCAACTCTTTGCGACACCATGGTCTGTAGCCCGCCAGGCTCCTCTGTCCATGGGATTTCCCAGGCAAGAACAATGGAGTGGGTTGCCATTTCCTTCTCCAAAACAATAGGCAGTGAGCCCCATTCACAAACCCCTATACTCAAACAAGGGACCCTAGGAAAAGGAATGGTGAGTTTTCCTCTCCAGTGGATTGTTGTTATTATTTTAGTCGTTCAGTTGTGTTCGACTCTTTGCGATTCCATGGACAGTAGCCTGTAGCATGTAACGTCATGTGTTTGGTGGCAGAATGCATAGCAAACCCAGGGAGGGCGAAGAGTGCTCAGGAGGAGTAGCTGGGAAGACTCAGTGGAAATGCTCTGAACTTGACCCTTGGAGACAGAGGTGGTTTGGAGGGCTGGGAGTACCAAGGCACATGCAGCCAGTCACCCTGGACCCCGACGCATCCGTGGGTGACAGGACATGACAAGAAGGTGACTAGATGGACGTTCCCTGAGTCCCGTAGGCTGTCCCCCCAGGAAATTTCTCAGCAGGCGGATCCCGGGCGGGAGGTGAGGAAGACAGGCACCAGCAGGTGAGGTTAGGAAGCAGTGGACCCGTTTGAGAGGGTGCCAGGGAGGTTTTTTGCCAAGATGTTGGTGAGTGGTTCGGGAGCAGTGGAAACATGGAGTCAGAGATTGTCTCCCAGCGCGAGGAGCGTGAGCACCTTTGAGAGAAGAAAAGGGAGGTGAAGAGAGTGCATGTGGGGGTCTTTGTGGGTCTCACCGGTTGTGTGGCTGCACACCGGGCTTCCTCTCGCGTCTGGCTTTGCTCCTTAAGTCTCCGTGAGGCTCGGCGTGTGTCAGCCAGGCGCGGGGCTGCGCCGTGCGTCACGCAGACCGTGCGTCACGCGGACGGCTGGTGCAAGCTCGGCTGCGGGGAGGCGGAAGCCGCGCTCTCCCCGCCTCCTCCCCCCCGGCTGTGGTCCCGTCATGGCGGCCGCGTCTGGGCAATGGACGCCCTCACCGCGCCGCCGGAGGTGCAGCGTCCACTTTCTCCTTGGAAGAAAAGCTATGACCAACCTAGATAGCATATTCAAAAGCAGAGACATTACTTTGCCGACTAAGGTCTGCCTAGTCAAGGCTATGGTTTTTCCTGTGGTCATGTATGGATGTGAAAGTTGGACTGTGAAGAAAGCTGAGCGCCGAAGAATAGATGATTTTGAACAGTGGTGTTGGAGAAGACTCTTGAGAGTCCCTTGGGCTGCAAGGAGATCCAACCAGTCCATTTTGAAGGAGATCAACCCTGGGATTTCTTTGGAAAGAATGATGCTAAAGCTGAAACTCCAGTACTTTGGCCACCTCATGCGAAGAGTTGACTCATTGAAAAAGACTCTGGTGCTGGGAGGAATTGGGGGCAGGAGGAGAAGGGGACGACCGAGGATGAGATGGCTGGATGGCATCACGGACTCGATGGACGTGAGTCTGAGTGAACTCCGGGAAATGGTGATGGACAGGGAGGCCTGGCATGCTGCTATTCATGGGGTCGCAAAGAGTCGAACACGACTGTGTGACTGAACTGAACTGAACTGAACTGAATCTTGATTCCATCTTGTGTTTCTTCCAATCCAGCATTTCTCATGACATACTCTGCATATAAGTTTAATAATCAGGATGACAATATACAGCTTTGATGTACTCCTTTTCCTTTTTGAAACCAGTCTGTTTTTTCATGTCCAGTTGTAACTGTTGCTTCCTGACCTGCATACAGATTTCTCAAGAGGCAGGTCAGGTGGTCTGGTATTCCTATCTCTTTTAGAATTTTCCACAGTTTATTGTGATCCACACAGTCAAAGGCTTTGGAAAAGTCAGTAAAGCAGAAGTAGATGTTTTTCTGGAACTCTCTTGCTTTTTCCATGATCCAGCGGATGTTGGCAATTTAATCTCTGGTTCCTCTGGAGTGTCTGGAAACATTAGCAGTGTCAAATTTCTGTCCAGATAAATCCCATTTTTTAATCTGTTTAAAATGTTTAGTATTGATGTCCTCCAAAGCTCTTTTTAAAATAAAAATACTTAAAGGAAGACTTAGTTTCTATTACCAACTATTATAATTAATTTCTATAAAATCCAGCAAAAATAACCAGAAATATTTGTGAATTTTTCTTTATTTAAATGCATCAAAGAAGAACTATTAAAATCACATAAAGTAACTTATCTTCAAACAAAATAATCTTTTATTGCACTGAAAAAATCTGTATTGAACTTAAATTTCTTTTATTGCATGGAAGTATTATAAACATATTTTATCTTTTAAAAATAACTTTTTCAAAGTAATAACATGTATATTTGAAAGAAATATTTCATGAATTTTTATATATAAAATTTTTGTATTTTGTAAAATATAAAATATTTTTGGTATATAAGATAATATTTTTCTTATTATATATTTGTATGTTGGTGTAGTTTAGTTGCTAAGTCATGTCTGACTCTTACAACCCCATGGACTGTAGCCCTCCTGGCTCCTTTGTCCATGGGTTTTTCCAAGTAAGAATACTGGAGTGGGTTGCCATTTCCTTCTCCTAAGGATCTTCCCGACCCATAGATTGAGCCCTGGCCTCCTGCATTACAGACAGTTTTTATAAATTAAGAACAAAAGATCAGCTAAATATTGGAATGGACCAGGAAGTAGTAAATCATCAATATGTGAGAAAATGCAATTGTATTGTCTCATACCCCTTATTACTATGAAAGCACACCTCTTCCTCTGTAAATATTGCAGACTAATTTTTCTGCTTTTTAAAATTTATATAATAGGGTATGATTGCCCCACTTTTCCTAAGTTTATATAATATAATGCTAGTCATATCAAAGTGTGAATGAAAACTATGGATTGAAATTCTAAATTTCAGAGAAAGATTATGATTATTCTACTTGAATAATGTGTCCAGCTATAGCTCAAGGCAGGGAAGAAAATTTTATAAAATTTACACATGGCTTTCAAGTGCTATCTCCATAGGTATGAGGGCATATCTCAAGGAATGGAATTTTGACAAATGAGGTTGAACTGTCATAAAGCTATTATTAAATTACAAACTACTTTTAGCATTTTGATTTTGAAATGATGTAATTCAAAAAATATGACCTTAGAAACATGAATGGGATTGACATGTTGAATTTCATGTGTTCTTGTGTTCTGTATATAGCAAAGGATATAAAGTAACATTTTCCAGGTATATGAATTGTGTGATTTTAAAATATCAATGTAAATATCTACAACATCAATATAAAGGCAACTGTTCGAGAAGACAAACACATCTTCATAGATAAGGGTGAGGATTATGTGCTCCAGTGGTCTAGATTGGAACCCTGACCGCAGTTTCACTAGCTATGATCCATGGTTATATTATAAAATGTTTTTCCCAAGATATTGTCTCTGTAAAATGATAATAAAAACCAGTTCTTAAGTGAATAGACTTTTAAAAAATAACTTAAGTCATAAAATATAGCACCTTAATGAGTTTCTGTAATGTACAATAGCTTACATGCAATTGGTAAATAGAGATGGTAAGGTAACATATCAGAAGAATTTATGTTGGTCCATATTAAATTCTTACCAACATTTTAAATTTATTTTTTTCCAGATAAAAGCAGCTATACTCAAAATGAAATATGCAACAGGAAACAGCAAGTCTTGACACAATCAGTATTGTACATTGATATCCAGGCATCCCATGTGTTGCTCAGTTTGATAGCACACTGTTTCCTGGATATGCTTATTTCATAGTTTCATTATATTTGTATTACTTTTCTCATATCTTCATAACTAAACAACTACTGTACTTCCTTTTTCTCTTTATATCAAGTCTCCCATCATTTTATTCATCTCAACGTGAAATACTTTATTTACCTTAGTATACTGTAATTATTAAGAAGGTAACCTGTCTTTCTTATGCCCTAGTATAATTGTTAGTGTGTCTGCTCAGTCGTGTCTAACTCTTTGTGACCCTATGGACTGTAGCCTGTTAGGCTCCTCTGTTCATGGAATTATCCAGCAAGAATACTGGAGTGGGTTGCCATTTCCTTCTCCAGGGGATCTTTCCAACCCAGGGATTGAACTCACATTACATGTGTCTTTTGCATTGGCAGGCAGATTCTTTACCATTGAGCCACCTTGCTGCTGCTGCTGCTGCTAAGTCACTTCAGTCGTGTCCGACTCTGTGTGACCCCATAGACGGCAGCCCACCAGGCTCCCCCATCCCTGGGATTCCCCAGGCAAGAATACTGGAGTGGGTTGCCATTTCCTTCTCCAATGCATGAAAGAGAAAAGTGAAAGTGAAGTCGCTCAGTCTGTCCGACTGTTAGCGACCCCATGGACTGCAGCCCACCAGGCTACTCCGTCCATTGGATTTTCCAAGCAAGAGTACTGGGGTGGGGTGCCACTGCCTTCCCCCTTGAGCCACCTTAGAAGCCCGCATTACTGTTTTTGTTGGTTCTGTGATTGCAAAATTGTGTACGATTTGAGTTCTCTAATCTTCAGCTTATATTCCGTGAATGATTTTGCAGAATCAAGGTTTTGTTTCAACTCACGTATGCTAATACAGTAGAAACAGTACATGAAATAATGCTTAGAAGATAGAGAACACTCATGAATATTATTTTTGTGCTCTTTCTTTCAAAGTGAAAGTGAAAGTTGTTCAGCCATGTCCAATCTTTGCAATGGCTCAGCTGGTAAAGAATCTGCCTGCAATACAGGAGACCTGGGTTCAATTCCTGGGATGGGAAGATCCCCTGAGAAGGAAAAGGCTACCCACTCCAGTATTCTGGCCTGGAGAATTCCATGGACTGTATAATCCATGGAGTTTCTCTTTCTTTCAAAGGATAGTGCTAAATAGGAAGGAGGAACAAATAGAATATTAATCTAGGGAACAAAGATTAACCTATTGCTCTTTAAGATAAAGGTATTTTGTATGTACTGTAGGTACAAAGAAGAATAGAACATTATCTCTGTTTGTAAGAAGCTCAAAAATATAATCAGATATCATGTGAATGTGGGCTTCCCTGGTGGCTCGGCTGGTAAAGAATCCACCTGTAATGCAGGAGACCTGAGTTAGATCCCCAGGTTGAGAAGATCCCCTGGAGAAGGGAAAGGCTACCCTCTCCAGTATTCTGGCCTAGAGAATGCCATGGACTGTATAGTCCATGGGGTTGCACAGAGTCGGACACGACTGAAGTGACTTAGCAGCAACGGCAGCAGCAGAAGAGCAGCTTTCACTTCACTTCATGTGAGTTTATACATTCTAGTCAGGTGGGAGAAGCAGCTGATGCTTTGAGGAGTAGCAGGTAACATGCCAGAGCAGCAGAGAGTCTACTTCCAAAGACTGAGAAAACAAGATACGGATGTCAGAGAAAATATAGGATGCCCAATTAAATTAGAATTTCTGATAAACAGCGAATAGTTTTCTGCTATCTCTGCAATATTTGAAATTTGAATGAATATATCATTTGCAGTATTTGGGATATACTTACACTAAAATTTTATCTGCTGGTTATCACAAAGTCAGATTAGCCTGGAGTCCTAGATTTTTTTTTTTATTTGCTAAATCTGCCAATCTTAGAAATTATTCAAAAAGAGGAAATATGTTTTCAAAACAAATTTAAGAGGTCCTTACGATGTAAAGAAGATTAGTGTGATTTAAAGGAGATATATTTTAATATTTTTACCACATATTCAGTCCATGTGGGAAACAGAATAAGCAAATTCCACAAGAAAACAGAAATGTTGTGAAGCTTTCTGGTCTATTTTCTGCTCACAGTAATTTATATAATCTCTGGATAAGCCTAGGCCTGAAAACTAAAAGTAACAACAGTGAATATCATGCAACTCATCCACAGGAGGTTCCTACTTTAGAAATCTTTGTCTTGGTGACTTGATTTTGCGTGTTAACTTGGCTAGGCTTTTATGGTCAGATCTTTGCTAAAATACTAAGTGTTGCAGTGAAGGTATCTTGTATCAATAGATGTGATGAATTAACATTCATAATCAGATGATTTTAAGTAAAGAAGATTATCCTCCATAATGGGGGTAGGTCTCATCCAGTTAAAGGAGTTAAGAGGAAAAACAGATATTTCAGAATAGAAGGAATTCTGTCTCAAGACTAATATAACATAGAAACCCTACCTTACTTTGTAGCCTGCTAGCATGCCCGACATGTTTGAGACTCAAAACTATAAGTATTCAGGTATAAACTGATGTTCTCTGCTAAACCGAGACACAAAAAGTGCAGTTATTACAATGCCAATAACTAAATGGGGTTTATCGAAAGATTAGAGTCTTACACATCTAATATATTAATGGGGAAAGTAGTTAGTTCTCTGGGTCAGTTAAGCATGTGTTGTTTATTTGCTAAGTTATGTCCAACTCTTTTGCAACCCCCATAGACTGTAGCCAACAAGGCTCCCCTGTCCATGGGATTTCCCAGGCAAGAATATTGGAATAGTTTGCCATTTCCTTCTCTAAGAGATCTTCCTGACCCCGGGATCAAACCTGCAGCTCCTGAACTGGTGAAAGCCACTCAGTTGTGTCTGACACTCTTTGACACCATGGAGTATAGCCTGCCAGGCTCCTCTGTCCACGGAACTCTCCAGGCCAGAATACTGGAGTGGGTAGCAGTTCCCTTCTTCAGTTCTTTCCAACCCAGTGATCAAATCCAGGTCTCCTGCATTGGTAGGGGAATTCTTTATCACTGAGTCACCAGAGGAGTCCTCTGTTAAGCATAGGGTATTCTATTCTTAGTGGTTTATTTAGTGAGTGTATTTTTGCTGTGCTGTGAAGTGACTTAGCTTAGCAACAGTGCTGTGCTAAGTCACTTCAGTCATGTTTGACTCTTTGTGACCTGGTGGACTGTAGACAGGCTCCTCTGTTCATGAAATTCTCTAGGCAATAATACTGAAATGGGTTGCCAATGCCCTCCTCCAGGAGATATTCCCTACCCAGAGATCGAACCCATGTCTCTTGCATCTCTTGCATTGGTAGGCAGGTTCTTTACCACTAGCATCACCTGGGAAGCCCATGAATGTGCTTATGTCTAGTTAATTTAAATATTGAAATACTTAAAAAAAAAACTCTAAAATAATTTACTTCCAAAAATAACACCTGCTAATATTTAATGCTGATTGATCTGTGTTTTTGTGGATGTCTAACATGTTTGAAATCCTATGCCAAACATTGTCAACACATAAATTAATGTCAGTCAAGTACAACTTACAATGTTTTTACTTTTACTTTTTTCTAAATTTCAAGTTTTAAATTATATTGAAAATTTCCTAAAAATCTTTATAAAAGAAAAAAATGATAGACTAAAATCTTTCCTTTGATTCATTCTTCCTGAATCATCTTCTTAGTTAATGGGGAAAGAAATATTGGTAATGGAGCATGCTAGTTTGCATAGTTAGTATGAGATTTCATAGTTTCTAGGTCTGAATTAATGGTTCAGTACGGGTAGTGTTAATGTTACTGTTGTTACTGTTTTTGCTAGCTTTTGTCTTTCAATAGCTACATCCTCCCTTCACCAGGGAGTTATTCTTTATTCAAGTTACATATAAATTAATCTGCATATTGGTATTGGAATATATTTGATAAAAGGATGCTTAGGAACTTAATCACTTATATGTATTAAAAAATACACATTACATTGCTATTTAGTCACTAAATCATGTTGAGCTCTTCTGTGACCCCATTAACTATAGCCCACCAAGATCCTCTGTCCATGGGATTTTCCAGGCAAGAATACTGGAGTGGGTTGCCATTTCTTTCTCCAGGGATCTTTCTCTCCTGGGTATCAAACCCATGTCTTTTGCATTGTCAGGGAGATTCATTATCACTGAACCACCTGGAGAGCTTTTACACATCATAGATTTGATAAATATATTTTTTTGAAAGTATGTATCAGTAGAGAAGTTTGCCACTGTTAAAGTCTTAATATGAAAAATTAAACATCTCGGATGTGATCTTTGGACAAAAGGAGAAGATGGGAAAAATTGAGAGAGCAGCACTGCATATATACACTACCACATGTAAAATAGGTAGCTAGTGGGAAATTGCTATATAGCACAGCTAGCTCAGCCCTATGCTCCTTGACAACCTAGAGGAGTGGGATGGGGAATTGAGAGAGAGGCTCAAGAGGGAGGGAATCTATGTATACTTATGACTGAATCATGTTGTATGGCAGAAGCCAACACATTATAAAGCAATTATCCAATTAAAATAAAAAAGCAAAAAAACCCTATAATTTCAGACAAAGGTATATATGTTTAGAAAAGCAAATGTATTGGATATAATAGGTAGGTCTGAGTAGTTAATCTACAGAGAGATTAGAATTAAAAAAATATATCCTAGGAAGGATAATTCTGTTCTCATTACTAGAAGGTATGAAATAGTTAAATAAGTTATAAAATATAAGGTCCACCCCTATGTTGTTTACATTTCTAAGTTTAATGTATATCTGAAATAATTACATAAGCAGATAGCTTCCTTAACACATTTTCAAACTATTTGAAATTAAACATATAGCATAAATAATATACAAACATATATCTGCATATACATTCACAGTATACAGTGTATTTCTAAAAAATATATGGTATAATAAAGAGATAAAACTAAGAAAATTTGCTTTTCAAATGTATGAGGTTTATTACCTTACCTTTCATATGTCAATTTGTATTTACCAAGAACTTCACCAGAGATAACATAGATAAGCTCTCTGATTTGAGATTGCTAGTAACCAGAAAGAGATGCAACATCAACATATTATTCAAGGAATACTTTACAAAGATTTTATTTTCTTCAGATTTAGCTCTCAGAATAAATATCAGTTTCAACAAAAGGAAAGGGGAAGTGAATCCATTCTTGGATATCATTTTGATATAATAAAAATTTATTATCTTCCATGTTCTAGAATATCTGAAAAATATGTATTTGTGTGGGGATGTATGTGTATTTATATATAAAAATATAGATACATATTTATAGTAATATAGGAAACATTATTTGTGTTTTCAAATGAACTCAACATCTAGTAGAAGGGAAATACCATATTATAATAATGTATTTCTCATTTTACTAATAACATCAGAAAGATATATTGTTTTTGCTATTTAGTCTTCACTCAGTCAGTCAGTCAGTTCAGTTGCTCAGTCGTGTCCGACTCTTTGCAACCCCATGAATCGCAGCACGCCAGGCCTCCCTGTCCATCACCATTTCCCNTTCAATCCCTGGTCAGGGAACTAGATCCCACATGCTGCAACTAAGACCTGGCGCAATCAAATAAATAAAAATTAAAAAAAAAAAAAATACTATGGAGAGAGGAGCATGGCAGGCTACAGTCCACGGGGTCACAAAGAGTCGCCTAAGATGGAGTGTGCGCGAGTGCACGCACGCGAGTGCACAAACACACACGCAAACACACACACACAAAGGAGCCAAAAGTTAAAATAAGAGAAATACCTGTCCTTTCTGGTGGGCTATACCAGTACGTGTTTTGGGGTATAGTGATACACCGTCTCCACAATCCCACTGTGCCATTATATCGGAAAAGTGCATCACTGTAAGTCTTTTCATCTGCCTCATCACTAGCAAAGTCATTCCAGATGCTTTTGTTCAAATCGCTGGAATTTTCTTGAACTGGACTCCGATACTCATACCAGAAGTCTGTGCCAATTGAGGCTGCCATGTAGATGGTAGAAATGAGGCTAAGTACACAAGCAATTACAAACGCTGTAGCAAAACGGTTATCCATTCTGGCATTCAGACTGCTCTGTTTAGAAGTTGAAAAAGAAGAAAAGTTAGACTTCAAAAACAAGTACAGATTTTGAAAGGAGTTATGTCAAAATCACCCTTTACCCTATTCCCCATCCCATGGCTCTTTAAAGTAATGTATAATGATTAATGAATTTTTTTAAAAAAAGAAGCAAGCATGTTTTAAATTAAGTTCAAAACAAAACTCATTATCATGAAAGTACTTATTGAATGCTCACATACCCAGGATGCTACGGAGACAGAAGTCTTGTTCTCTAGTCTATCACCTGCACACTAAAACAGACAACACTGAAATGGACATACACATTACAGATACAAACAGCAGACATGCCCAGAGTCAGCAATGTACCTTGCATACATTTCTAATGACAGGCTGCAGAGCATTAAGTGTTCTGGGTCTGAGTGTGAAAAAGGCATAGGAAAAGGAAGCAGAGGAAATCGGCTCCTCCCAGTTTCCTCTGAACAGGGAAACCTTTTAAAACAAGGTAAAGAAAGAGTAAGGGGCTATTTAGAAGACAGCTGAAAATGTCTGTTAGCCCAGAGAGAAAGGTTGTTCCAGGCGCACGGAGGAGCAAAGAGAGTAATAATGCGCAGTAATGCTAGACACCAATCTGCCCTTAATCCATTAAAGCTAAGTCAAGCTCCCTTCCGCTGCCAGTCTCCACTCCTTCCTACCTACTCGCCCCGTTCCTCATACTTTTAAACCTCCTCATCTGCAAACTAAAAGATCCTCAGCCGGAAGGAAAACTCTGAATTAGGCAAATATTAACACTCCAAAGGCGTGGACTGGGCTGAATGGCAGTAGTAAATGGCCGCAGTACAATGACTCAAGGCGGATCAAGCTGAGTCAAATACTGCAAATATATACCATGAACCGCCCCAACCACCTTAAAAAGGAGCTCGAAAACAAGCTCGCAAACTGGGGTTGCTGAGTTTGGAAAACGGCAAGTGACTCAGGAAAGATCAGAGCAATCACAATCGTTAACTATAACTCCAGAAGTTGGGTTTGTATTTTTATTCTTTTTAATTCTTTTTCATCCTGATGCTCTCAAATGACCTTAAAAGGTCCTAAGCACCAGGAGAGGCGGTTCGCCCATGCCGGACGCCTGGAGCTGTCACCTCGCAGGGCGCACCCTGGGGCTGGGGGTGGACGAGACGAGCGGGCTCTGGGGCGGGGCAGCCGTGAGCGGTCCCCGGCCAGGGGCCCCAAATACCCGCGAAGGCTCCTCCCCAGAACAAGCAGCCAAGGGAAAAGCCCGGCGATAGCCCCCCGCTCAGGTCCGGGCCGCGCCCAGGGAGGGGGGCCCCCTCTTCAAACTGCTGGAAACCTCGAACGGCTAGGCGACCCCCGCCCAGCGACGTCGGCCCCGCTCACTCACCGCCCATCCTCCTGCTCCGCCAGCTTCGCCCTCAAGCTCAAACCACAGCACCCTACTCTCCCCGCGCCTCCTCTGACGCACTTCCCTGCAGAGCCCGCCCCCTCCATAACTCCCGCGCCTCCGCCTCCGCCTCCACCCCGGGCCGGGCCTGGCCCCTGAGCCGAGGGGACTTGTGGGAGTTGTAGGAGGGACAGGGGAAAAGCTGCAGGGGGCGGCAGACGGCATTCCCGGCGCTGGGCGCGGCGCATTGTGGGAGATGTAGTTCAGCTTCCGAGGTGCGCAGAAGGGAGGTCTGAGCTGATTGTTTCTTATATTTTACTACGAAGGTCCACCGAGTAAGGCGAGGTGTTTCGGGTCACTACGAATCATTAATTGTGACTAATGTGACTCATATTTTTCCAGTTGTGCTTTCCCTACCACCACCCTACTTGTGAAACAACAATGCGATTATCCTTTTAAAATATTAACCCAATAATTTTAAAACTCTCCTACAGCCTCATTCCCATTGCAGCAGGTAGTCTTTATGGTTTTATTAAGGCTTAAGTCTGACTAAGAAGGATGTAACCTGACAGAGTCCCTTGGACTGCAAGGAGATCCAACCAGTCCATCCTAAAGGAAATCAACCCTGAATATTCATTGGAAGGGCTGATGCTGAGCTGAATCTCCAATACTTTAGCCACCTGATGTGAAAACTGACTCGTTTGCAATGACCCTGATGCTGGGAAAGATTGAAGGCGGGAGGAGAAGGGAAAGACAGAGGATGAGATGGTTGGATGGCAGCACCGACTCAATATTCATGAGTCTGAGTAAAGTCAGGGAGTTGGTGCAATGGCACCCCACTCCACTACTCTTGCCTGGAAAATCCCATGGACGGAGGAGCCTGGTAGGCTGCCGTCTATGGAGTCGCACAGAGTCGGACACTACTGAAGTGACTTAGCAGCAGCAGCAGCAGGGAGTTAGTGATGGACAGGGAGGTCTGGCATGCTGCAGTCCATGGGGTCACAAAGAGTCGGACATGACTGAGCAACTGAACTGAACTGAACTTGACAGAAGGCATCCAAATAGAATGTAATGACATTCTTCAGGTTTCAGATAATTTTTGTCTGCTTTCTCTTAAAGGCAAATGATATTTTCTCTTTATTGTAGTAAAGCTTCCTTTTTAAATAAATTGGTTAAAGTGTTAATACCAAGCATCTCAGATATGACAAAAAAGTGAATACTTTTTTAAATGTAGTATGAAAAAGACTGAATTTTGGAGAACATTGCATTAAGCAGATAAGGTCATGAATGACCTCAGAGATTGCAGATGACTGTATAGCAAGGGGCAACAGAGGATGAGATGGTTGGATGGCATCATCTGCTCAATGGACATGAATTTGAGCAAACTGGGGGAGATAGTGAAAAACAGGGAAGCCTGGTGCTGAAGTCCATTGGGTCTCAAAGAGTTGGACACAACTTAAGTGACTGAACAACAAGAAGTAGGGCACAGAGGCAACGGAAGGATTCTAAGGCTTCAAATACTGCATAGAAATCCACAAACAAGAAACAGCGATGTCTCTTTAGTGATCCATGTGGACCCAAGAATGTGCTCTGAGAACAGCAAATGTTGGATTTCTCAACAGATACCTACAGAGACTGAGCTTGCCAGGTGGCTCAATGGTAAAGAATCTGCATGCAATGCAGGTAATGTAGGTTCAATCCCTGGATTGGGAACATCCCCTAGAGAAGGAAATGGCAACCCACTCCAGTATTCATACCTGGGAAACCCCGTGGACAGAGGAGCCTGGCAAGCTACAGCCCATGGGGTCTCAAAAGAGTCAGACTCAACCTATTGACTAAACAACAACAACCTACAGAGACAGCCAACCCAAGGACCAGCGGGACTCTCAAACACTTTCTCATCCCCCAAGTCACTTTGAATTTGGCTACAGCACAAGAAAAAGGTGGGAACCCCAATCTGATACTAAGTTTCTACCACCCTGATAGACTGAAGGTGTATCATTTATTTTTCTATTTTTAGCCATATTTCTTTTGCCAGAATTGGTGAACTGGTATTCACATCCAGTACATAATTAAAATGAGGTAATAGCCAAATATAATGTTCAGAATTACTGGATTTTCATGTAGGATATCTATTCAAAGGAGAAGTTTGTTAGAGGCATCAACTAGAGAAAATGGTGGAGGTGCCCAGCAAATTGTTAATGCATAATAAAACTCCTCGATGCATTTTTTCACCAGGAAATGTTTTCATCCATTGGCTTCATTAGAAATTCCCTACCTTCTCTCTCCAGTGAAGTGGAACTCTCTCTCTAGAGAAGTTACATGGTAAATAAAACCAGGTCAAAGAGAAGTTTGAAAAAGAAAGAGGAAGACACCACATCAGTTCACAAACAAGGTAACTGAGCCCAGGGAATAACTGACTTCAAGCTTGAATACTGGGGTGAGCTGACTAGCTTTGTGACATTAGAGAATTTACTTAACCTCTGTAAGTCTTAGTGTATTTTTATCTAAATTATGATGTTGACAGTAGCACCTAATCCATGTGATCATTGTGAGAATTAAATGAGAAAATACATATAAAATACCCAGTCTAGAGCCTGGGGCATACTAGATAATTGCTAAACTATTAGTATTTGCAAATATTTGTTCAACACCTATAATCTTTGTATAGGGGCAATATAAACATGTCTTTAAAGCTCTCAATTCCCCTGGAGGCTGGAAGTAAGCCGTTTATGTTGGTCCCTGCTCACTTCAGAAGGTTTAGCAACATCGTTTGTTATTGTTTTTTGTTTAGCTGCTCAGTCATGTCTGACTCTTTGAGACCCTAGCCCACCAGCTCCTTTGTCCATGGGATTTCCCAGGCAAGACCATTTCCAACCTCTGGACCAACTTCCAAATGGCTAAGAAGGATTGCCAGGACCAGATTTTAGGCATCTTCACTCAGCTTCACTCAGGAGATTCCCAGCCTGGGCTCATGGCGTATGAAAGTCCTCATGATTCAGGAGATGGATGTATCTGGAGAGACCTTCAAAGGAGGATGACGCTTTCAGCTATCAAATCTGCAGAATGCCTAGAAAACACAACACACTTCAGTCAGCAGTTTAGCATGGACCTGGGAGTGTCTGCACGCTTGAGGTTGTGACCTTCCTGCCCACTCAGCCCAGAGGACTTGAACCACTCCATCACACCCAGTACCACCAAGCACACAACCATGTTTCTGGTCTATCTTTACATCTTGGGGTTTCTGTCTTCTATCTGTGTTTGCTGCTTATGTGGATAAGCAAAATAAATAATAAATTCATGCAATTAAATTTGTTTTCATTTCATACTGCACTGTTTGGGAAACAGTAGCTTGCCTGATGTATTTTCACATAAAGATGATTTAGTGCAACCAAGTACAGATTATGAAATTTAGATTTAAAAGCACAGTTGAACTAGTCCTCCGGCTTAATTTGTTAAGGATGGTTCTAGTTTCAGCAAGAAGATATTATAATTACACTCTACTTTAAATATACCAAAAATCTAGTTATGCAGATATTATGACTTGTTTTTATTATGTGCTTACAAAAACAACTCTTTATGTGAGCATTCCCTCCAATACATAACTTCCTAATACACTTAAATATTACTTTAATTGTACTTTTTAAGGAATTAAAAACTATATTAAGCAAAATATATATTCCTTATATTTTTCTCATATAGTTTTGTCTTGATTGTTTTCATTATGAACTTTGGAGTGAAGAAAGAAGGAAAATAGAAAAATATAAAGTTCTGGGCTCTAATCAATACTGATCCTCAAAAAGATGTATCAGTCTTTGAATTTCTTTGTACCAATTCACTATAGAACAATGCAAAGTTAATCAAGGACAAGGCAAATGAAAAGTATGTCCAAAATAGCTCTTTCCTTTCAGTAATTCCTGTCAGATGTTACACAGAGGAACAAAACAGACTATAGTTGTTCAGATGTCCGTGTTTCTGAAGGACAGAGAATGGACCACGTGTAAACAGGAAGTGTAATTTGTCCTTTATTTTTAAAATCATCAATGTGAATCTTTGGTAGATAACCTCTTTCTGGGCCCCAGTGTCCTCATTAGTTAAATGGTTGTACTAGATGATCATGAATGTCACTTAAAGCTGTACAATTTTATGAATCATGATTTTGCTAGAAGAAAATGGTTGCTATAGGTCCACAGCATTGCAGTTTCATTGGGAAATGCATGTATCCTCTACCTCCAGCTGAAGTAAAATACAAGAAGACAGAGAGAGTGGCAAATGTAGATGGACAAAGAAGGATGAAAGCTGCATGCATGCTGATTAGAAAAGATACAGCAGTTCAGACCTTTGCTGTTTCAACAAAATCAGTAATCATGGAAAATGGAAGCTATTGGAGAAGTTGGTGAAAAATACTTTTCCATCACAGATGATTCAAAACTCAAGCTAATTCTGCCCAGTTCTACAAACACTTATTAACCACCAATCGTATGCCAGACAATATGCTGGGTACCAGAGGCACCAGTGGAAATAAATACAATTTTTGCTGTACATAGCCTAAACCCAAATTAAATCAACAGTTATGAAGAAGCCTGAAGTGTAGGTGCCTAGAATACTAAGGTCACTACTGTTTAGGTAAATATGAGATACCAAGAGAGAAAAAAAGCCAACAAATGAAGTTGGGGATAATAGCAAATAGGTGTCACCTAATTTGGCATGATATAGTACATTATATTGCACTAAACTCTCCTGTCAGAATAAAAATAATAACTCAGTATAAACAGATTTTAAACTGGACTATTTAAATGGTCACACATGTTATGATATTCAAATAAGAAACAGACAAGAAAGTGTTTCTAACAAATGAATATACAATCACTCTATCTGATAAGATTTATGAAAAACAAATAGTTCACTTCATGATCTTTGCCATTTACCCTGGGACAAATCAGTACAGCATATGTGAAGAGCTTTCTTTCTGCTGGACCATCTGCTAGGTAATCTAATGAATCCTAACTAATATGGGGGTCAGAATGGTTGATAGAAAAGAAACAGAAGTAATATATCACAGTGCCAGTTGGGGTGGCTGTGTTCACACAAAACCTCCAATCCACCCGTGAAGCAGAGGCTGCAAGTCACAGGTATGGCTGAATGATGAATGTAGATCCACTCGGGCAGATGCCTCAGTGACAGAAACTTACTCTCTCTCCATTTTTAACATTTAAGTCCGTTTTGAACATATCTCAGGAATTAGGACACAGAGTAAGGAAGGGTTTAGAAGTCTAAATTAATTCCTAAAAATTTCTGAGATCCAGGCCAGAAGACTTCTAAGAAGTTCAAACTTAGAGGTGATTTTTAAACTTTTTAAAAAATTAGCCAAAATAATAACAATCATAATGTATAAAGATGGTTAAGAAGTGTGAATTACAACAGTGGCCCTAAACTTTAGTGTGTTTAAGAATCACTGCTGCTGCTGCTGCTGCTGCTGCTAAGTCACTTCAGTCATGTCGGACTCTGTGCGACCCCATAGACGGCAGCCCACCAGGCTCCCCCGTTCCTGGGATTCTCCAGGCAAGAACACTGGAGTGGGTTGCCATTTCCTTCTCCAATGCAGGAAAGTGAAAAGAGAAAGTGAAGTCACTCAGTCGTGTACGACTCTTCACAACCCCATGGACCACAGCCTACCAGGCACCTCCGTCCATGGGATTTTCCAGGCAAGAGTACTGGAGTAGGGTGCCATTGCCTTCTCCGAGCCACTCCTAATGACTCTGATTCAATAGCTCTGGGACCAGGTTCAGAAAGCTACAGTTTAGTAGATATCCCAGGGGACTCTGACGTGGGTAATGTGGTCTAGCACCCATAAATTCAAAACAATGACTTTAAGGGGCCAAAAAAAAAAGACTACAGTTGGGTAACTACTATAAGCTTGAGGCTAGTGGAATATCAGATGGTCTCTGTCTTTAAGTTGCTCATGATCAGCTCAGAACATCAGACACCAAAACAATTTACCATGTGAAAGGAGGTAATAAGTGGTTTACAAGTAGCATTGTGAAAGGTCTTAGAACATACAAAGGTGTAGGCAATAATCTCTGTCATCAGAAAGGATGAGGGAGGGAGCATTTCTTTTCTGGAAAAATAATTCTTAAGAGGTGTCATGTGTGCTGTAATTCAGTTACTGATATTTACAGCTTACTCTGTTTTTTTTTTTTTTTTTTCCTGGCCATCACCGGTTCATACTGCCTTTTCATATGCTTACGGTGTCCAGTGTTGTTTTTGAGTTTTGGTCTATTTGGTTTCTTCATGTTTATTTCAAAGGGTGTTCAAGGTTAAAAATGATCGTCATTCAGAACTTATTTAGAACTATGACCTTCCCTACTCTATCTAGTCAGCTTTTATCGTGGGTTCTGTCTATAACAGCTTTACACTCTTTGAGTTATTAAAAGACCGGTACTGTGCTGTCTGGGCTTCCCTGGTGGCTCAGCAGTAAAGAATTTTCCTGTAAAGCCAGAGCTGCAGGAGACTCCGTTAGATCTCTCTGGGTCTGGAAGATCCCCTGGATGAGGCCATGGCAACCCAATCTAGTAGTTTTGTCTGGAGACTCCCATGGGCAGAGGAATCTGACAGAGGGGTCCTTAGGGTCACAGTTGGACATGACTGAAGCAACTTCGCATGCACGCTCACAGTATGCAATTTGTTCCCTTTTTGGCTCAAAACAATTTTCTAACTCAGGTTCCAAGATACTGTTGATCTGTGATGGGTATTCTCTACTGCAGCATTCTACCACCAATTACCATAATCCAAAGTGACTATATGATAAAGCAAATCATTTGGCCTACAGGTGCTTCAAAGTTTACTGAGGAAGTCAGACTTATTTGAGATAACTGACATCAGCAGGCCAACAAATTTGGAATGCTGAAAGAAAATTTAAGGCCTGAAGAATAAATGTACAGCCAGATGTGATCCTCTGGAGTATAAGCCTAAACTCTTTTCCATTGTTATAATAATTGTATATGGAATTCCTGAGATATATCTAAAATTTGTTTAGTATTTTAGGCGTACAATCAACATTGTCTCTGTAAATAGCAGAACTTCTGGCTGAAGAATGTAAAATTCTAATAGTACAATTACAGTACATTTACAAGTAAACTTTAAAATATATAGATATAATTGCTTTTTTAATGCAAACACACACACAGAGTGTTTAAATACTTGAATATTTTACGTTTGCCTCATCAATCCTTTTCAAGTAAACATTGCCCTACTTCAAAATGACAGACTGAGTTATTCTATTAAATATTTAAGGCTTGCCCAGTGGGAAAGATTTCTATCCCAGAAATGTCACAAAGTTAATTAGCTATATCTCCTCTGCAGCCTATACTTAGGGAAGGATATGGCCTCCTACACTCCCTCAGGGACAACACAGAGCAGCCTAGGACACAAAAGAAGACAGACGGAGGCCCGTAAAGCAACCCCCTAGCGACTTTCTGGAGCTGCCCCAGATCAGGGGAGGCCCCTTCCCTGACCCAGACTACAGGCCTGAGACTGAATAGAACATGGCAATCGAACAGGGCAGGAGGGAACCCAGCAGGCAGGATCGTTCTTTACAATGTGCTAGTTAGTTATGGAGGAAACAAAAATTCAGTGGAAAGGACTTCGAATGTTTAGCAATTATATCTTCTTCTATGCAATAGTAATATCAACCCAAAACTGTAATTTTGAGGGTGACGTGAGATGAAGGGACAGTGAGAAGAACACAAGCATGTGAGGGAGCCTTGAGCTACTTCCACCAGTAAAGAATTCAAACAGGAGTCAGCTTCAGAATTTGTCGTGTTTTACTACAGTCTTCCTAAATGAAAGGGAACAGGTGAGAGAAAAATATGATAGAATCCTTCTGCTACTAGGCTGTCCCTCAAGTGTTTTGAATGAACCTCAAATCTTCCTTTTGTAGTGCTTTCCTTTTATACTGGTCACTGCCTCATAGTGTCAACTAATACATGGTTGCCTGTTGCCAAGTCATTCCAAAAGGGAAGTTCACCAATGTGTGGAGGCACTTATTGAAAAGTCAGAGTTCAGAAGCTAAAAACTCAGTCCTATCAAAATGAAGTGTAAAAACGAGTAGATCAGAGGGAATCTAGAGACTGCTGGAGGATAGTTATTTGAGGGTTCATAAGGAGAATTCCTTCAAGGATATTATTCAAGGATATTAATGCTAACAAAAGGAAACCGCATTGGTTGAATTACAGTAACAGAAAACAATGGAAAAATAGCAGTTTGTGGCTTTTAAACCTGTGTTTGTAAGCTGCGTAAATAACAACAGTGCCTGCAATTAAACCCCAATGAATTCATACTTGCTAAATTATACTGGATCAAAGTAACATTTTCAAAACACCTACTAGGTGCAAGGTACTATGCTAACTGCAGTGAAAAACATTTTAAATAATAGTAAAAACACAAGACGTAGTCCCGGCATTTTGGGTATTTTTTTAAAACTTACTGAACAAGACAGGATCTGTTATGCATGAACTGAAAGAGCAAATAAATGAGAAAAAACTAATTGGAATCATAACGTTTGCCACAGATGCAGACTGGTATGATTTGGGCAAATTTCAGTTTACTCTCCATGCAATGGAAGACCACTGAAAAGTCTTCATATTCCACCAATGATACGATTGAAAAGAGTACCTTGAGCATCACCACCATAAAATTCTAAAAATAAAACAGGATCTCATATATGAAACAGGAGGCTAAATCAAAAGAATTCTCAATGTTAGAAAAGCAAATGTCTTTAAATTTAAGTAAATAGGAGAAAAAAAAGTTAATTCATCTCCTAACTTCTGAATTTAAAGAAATAAATTAAATACATTGAAGAAAAAAGCCAAAGAGCACCTCAGTTTTCTGTGTGTGTATGTGTGTGTTAGTCGCTCAGTCGTGCCTGGCTCTTTGCAGACTCCATGGGCTGTAGCCCGTGAGGCTCCTCTGCCCATGGAATTCTCCAGGCAAGAGAATTCCTAGAGTGGTTGCCACGCTCTCCTCCAGGAGATCTTCTTAACCCAGGTATTGAACCTGGGTCTTCTGCACTGCAGGCAGATTCTTCACCATCTGAGCCACCTCCTGGGCAAATGCAAATAAAGAAAACCATAACCACAACCACCTAGCACCTATTAGGGTGGTGTTCCTTGTGGGCCCTTTCTGAGGATTGGTAGAAACTGTGTTTTTAATCTCTGTTTTTATGCTTGTCCCAAGATCTTTTAAGGAAGGGGGTGGGGCAGGGGGAAGAGGCAGACACTGTATAAAAGAAGCTGCCTTGAGAATTTTCTAAAATACATACAAAAACTTCCTAGGTTAGGAAACTTACCAGATTTGGCAGCTGATGGACCCAGTGATGGACCCAGAAGCAACCTCGGTTTATTTGGAATATTTCTTTGTTACAAGTCACAATCCTGATATTGAAGAGACCCACTCCCATATTCCTTATACATCAGTCTTCCTTCCGGTCTTCTACACAGCGGTGTTCCTGATTGGAGTGTCCGGGAACCTCATTCTCATGAGTGCACTCCATTTCAAACGGGGCAGCCGAAGACTGATCGACATCTTTATCATCAACCTGGCCGCCTCCGACTTCATCTTCGTCATCACTTTGCCCCTCTGGGTGGATAAGGAAGCGTCTCTGGGACTGTGGAGGACCGGCTCTTTCCTGTGCAAAGGAAGCTCCTACGTGATCTCAGTCAACATGCACTGCAACGTCTTCTTGCTCACGTGCATGAGTGTGGACCGCTACCTGGCCATCGTGTGTCCAGCCGCGTCCAGGAGAGTCAGGAGGAGAGACTGTGCCCATGCGGTCTGCGCCAGCGCCTGGTTTGTCTCCTGCCTCCTGGGGGTGCCTACCCTTCTGTCCAGGGAGCTTACCCTGATTGATGGTAAGCCATACTGTGCCGAGGAGAGGGCCACTCCCAGCAAACTGACTTGGGCCCTGGTAGCCTTAATTTTTACATTTTTTGCCCCTTTGGTGAGCATTGTGTCCTGCTACTGTTGCATCACAAGGAAGCTGTGTGTCCATTACCAGCAGTCGGGGAAGCATAACAAAAAGCTGAGGAAATCCATAAAGATCATCTTTATCGTTGTGGCAGCCTTTGTCCTCTCCTGGCTGCCCTTCAACACTTTCAAGCTCCTGGCTATTGTGTCTGGGTTGCAGCAAGAACTCTACGTGTCCTCAGCTTTTCTCCAGCGGGGGATGGAGGTGAGCGGGCCCCTGGCATTTGCCAACAGCTGCGTCAACCCTTTCATTTACTATATCTTTGATGGTTACATCCGCCGGGCCATCGTGTGCTGCTTGTGCCCTTGCCTGAAGAACTATGACTTTGGGAGCAGCACCGAGACATCAGACCTCACGAAGGCTCTCTCCAACTTTATTCACGCAGAGGATTTTGCCAGAAAGAGGAAGAGGTCTGTGTCACTCTGAAAAGGACAGTGACACTTTAAGCTCTGTTGATGAGGTTGAAGGGCTCATTTGTGCCCACGACAAAGAAAGAAGAAAAGTATCGCTAATAGTATTCATATTGCTTATGAAAACAAGGAAGTGTTCATTTTTAAAGAGACATCTAGAAAGTCTCGGTGTTGGTGGATATAATTAGGTTATATGCTGTTTTTTGTTTGCTTGAGCTGAAGAGCCTTATTTGACCCTTGCCAGTCAAGTTCACCGGGCAAAATACAACCCGTCTAAGTCTTGAACTCTGAGATAAGGCTCCTACTTGGACCAGTTCCTCTCTTCCTGGGTGTTAATGCACATTCCAGCCATTTCCTCTCTCAGCAAACTTGATCCACACCGCCCTTCATACTGGGCTCCAGAGTGGACTGCATGTAAAGGATTCCATCCAGTTGTAACTGGTGAGAAATATGGTGACAATGCAGATAGTAAAAAACTGTAATATACCAGTGCCCAGTAATTACTTGTTCCTGAGTAATGAACTCAGATTCTGGCCTTAATCTTTGATCACACTTAATTTGGTGATTCCATACCACCTTCCAACATTGTCTTTCACCCTATGCCATTCACCGTGACTTTGGGCTGGTGAAACCTCCTGGGGAAAAAATCATTTTGTATTGTGTTTATGATTTAGGACTTACTTTACCACTTGGTCTTCAAGAATATTTTGACATAGAATAAGCTTTGACTTTTGTGTTCCTTATAAGATACATTGGTTAAAATGTATCTCATTATAATGGTGTAAGTAATAACTACTTTTCAATGAGGTTTTACTGTGCTCTTATTTTCCTTTTAGCCTTTATAAATTAGGATATGACTTTGTTTTAATTATATGTTTTTAATTACCTAGTTATCTAGTTATCAAATAAAAATATTACTACTACTATAATTGGAGGTCATCTAATGCTTAGCTACACCCTCATGCAGATTATCATTTTGTATTTTAATTAAAATGTTAATGCTGCTCATTCCCTAGAGCATCATTTGCTTGGTATATGTAATTTCACAATTTGATCCAATAATACAGGAAGATGGGATACTCAGTATTCAGGTAAAGGGAAAAATCTGTAACAAAAATGTTACTGATATTCTACATGCAGTTTTTTGAAACTCAGAAACCTTCGAGAACTCCTTCAACTGATAAATATTTACTGAGCCAATTCATACCTATATTCCTTTTAAAAATTTGAAGTGAAAATGTGATTAGCAGCAACCACAAAAGATGCAGCACCAAGCCTACTATTGTAAATACCTTTTGATTCAAGATAAAGTAGTTTTTTTACCTCCACTGTTGACACAGATGAACTATTATTTTAGTTTTAAACATTAGGTTTGAAAATCAGAGAAAGCTTCAAATCTTTTCAAAGACTACATAATTCAGGATCATCCTATGTACCTTAATATTAAGAGAAATCTGAAATATTGGGCATCTTCTTATAGTCTGTTTAGAAGTTTTGGGTTTTATAAATTGGTTAATTTATTAATTTCTCTTAAACTTTTATTAAATAAAAATATAATTTCATTATAAAAGTGTTCATCTATGTTATATTAATTGCTATTAACATATCAATTAACATTGATACCCTAACAGTGTTTTAGCAAATTATCATAGATATAGAAATAAAAAGACTGTAAATCATAAGAAATAAATTTTCTTGGAAAACTTCAAAAGTGAATTCAACATAATTAAATAGATCGCCAAGCGTTAAGTAAAAACAAAATACAAGATATTTACTTTTCAGAAACAAATCAACAAAAGCACTGTAACTAATCAATGCCTTTGAGAAAAGCTACCTTTAGAAAACAGCCCAATCAGCTGCAGTATTTGTTAGGAAATGAAAAAACCTGGGTTACTTCGTTTAACTTCACCTTTAATGTTGAGACATTGAACAAATCATTTTAATCTTTCATATCTAAATGTCATTGGTAATATCCACGTCCATAGCATCCTTAAGTTTATTTTAAGACTAATAAATACAAGTGAAATGTTTCCTTAAATATTAAAAAGTTATGTAAAATGATTGTTTCTATCATTAATTATTGGATGTTACATAAAAATTTCCAAACTAGATTATCAAATGACTGTTAATCATTTTCATTTAACAAATATTAAAGGCTATCTTACTTCTGTATCATCCCTTTTATTTTTCCATTTTAACACTGAAGAAAATACACTGTTGTACTTTTAAATATTTTAAGTGGATATGCTAACTGTGTGCCTTATAAAAATCTTAGCATATTTTATATTCATAAGGTACCAGTGATGGAAGGAATATAGGCATAATTCTACAGACAGCATAACTGTGATAAAGAAAATTATAAATGGAATTAGTTGGTATGTCACTATGAAAACGTACCACAGAAAAGCTCTCCATTAAAGCTTGGATAAGAAGTTGTCTGATCACTTATAATTAATTTAAAAATTAAGGCACGCACAGTCACAAACACACATTTAGTCCATTTGAGCCATATAGAAAGATGAAAACTAACCTGACATTCCTGGGTGTCCAATTCGTCCTCTCTAACAAGTCAAAATTACCCCAGAGTGAGAACAGCTCTAAGTAAGAACAGTCTTAAAGGAAGCTATGTGCGTGACTGAAAGGGGACATAAGTTACTACGGGTCACAAGTTAATTTTTAAATAGACGCAGAAATACACAGTATGATGGGAAGCTGAGTAAAAGAAATCTTCCTCTGATTCATCTTGACTCCTCAAATCATTCTCTATCCCCCCAAGAGATATCAGAAGTGAGAAATGACTTATCAAATATGCATGCCACAGAGAAAAGTGAGCCTCAGTTTTCCTGCACAGCTCATTCACAAAAGTCAAGCAATAGTAAAAGAATTACAAATTTGTTTCTCAAAGAGCCCCTGATGGAGCCTGCTATCAAGATGATGCCTCCACCGTGAGAGAGAGCAGTGCCATCCAGAGGAAAAGCAGAAAGATAATTCTAAATACTGGAATATTTGTAAATAAATGGTACTGGATTCAGTTGCTTTCCACAGAGCTTGTAGGTCGGATTATCCCCTGCAAATGCCTGTTCTTATTTTCTGTTCTTTTCTTTGAGTCAACATTCTTTGCTTTTATCGATTCTGTGAATAAGCAGTTACAACTAGACTTTACATGTCAGTAGACAGAGAAAAACTACTCCAGCTTTGACTTTTAATTGCAGATGAGTGCCTCTTGTCTCTTATCTTTGTCAGTTTCTTAACAGAGCTACATTACCAAAATGTATCTGATAAGTGGAAATTTCATCCTCAGATTGATTAAACTTTAACATTAAACCAAAGCTACTTTAAATATCCAATGTTTCAAACTATTAGCAAAGTGAAAGTTCTTATGACAAGTTGAAACACCATAGTATATAAACTCACCTGAAATGTTCATTTATTAATCTAAAAGTGGAAAGAGATATCCTGTTACTTGACAAGCATTATTAACCTAAAAATTTCTTGGTTTATGTATATGAGTACCAAATTTCTAAGATCCAATGGTACTTTAAAATTACAGTGGAACCTTTTCTGAGCTGGGCACATATAATTAAGTTGAATTGTCGTTTTTTAGGCAAGTGGCCCATTTGAAAGATTTATATGATACAATGTTCATATTATTTTTGTAATGCTCTGCAGACCGAGTAAAGATATCATCGCAGGCAGATTCTTTACCAGCTGAGCCACAAGAGAAGCCCAAGAATACTGGAGTGGGTAGCCTATCCCTTCTCCAGTGGATCTTCCCAACCCAGGGTCTCCTTCATTGCAGGAGGATTCTTTACCAACTGAGCTATCAGCAAAGCCCTAAGATATCATCAATCTGACATTATTCAGTGATTTTTTCTCTTTTCTAATTAAGAGGATTTAATAATTAGCCAGTTTACTATCACTCCCATATTAACAAGAGTTAGGCTTCTTCTATGAGTACTTCGTATTTGTCAATATTGATGGAAAATTTAGCATTTTTATCTGCTAGCTTCTATCAACAGAGTCGGACATGACTGATGCAACTTAGCATCCATGCATGCATTGGAGAAGGAAATGGCAACCCACTCCAGTATTCTTGCCTGGAGAATCCCAGGGACAGGAGAGCCTGGTGCGCTGCCGTCTGTGGGGTCGCACAGAGTCAGACACGACTGAGGTGACTTAGCAACAGCAGCTTCTATCAATTATGATTAGAAAGATTTTATTTCCTTATTACTATTAGTTTAAATGAAATATAAAAGGTACTTTTTGCTAGAATACTTTGTCTATATTTGCAGAAGCTATAGATATTCTTGTGATGTTCTTTTTTTTTTTTTTTTTAATTTTATTGGGTGTAGTTAATTTACAGTGTTGTGTTCATTTCAGGTGTACAACAAAGTGAATCTCTTATACATTATCTACTCTTTCTTAGATTCTTTTCATATAAAGGCCATTACAGAGTACTGAATAGAGTTCCCTGTGCTACACAGTAGGTTCTTATTAGTTACATTTTTTTTTTAATTTGTTTTTTGGTATTTATTTATTTTTTTACACGAACTCCCAAAAGATGTGTATAAGAGACAGTTTTAACACTGAAGAAAATACACTGTTGTACTTTTAAATATTTTAAGTGGATATGCTAACTGTGTGCCTTATAAAAATCTTAGCATATTTTATATTCATAAGGTACCAGTGATGGAAGGAATATAGGCATAATTCTACAGACAGCATAACTGTGATAAAGAAAATTATAAATGGAATTAGTTGGTATGTCACTATGAAAACGTACCACAGAAAAGCTCTCCATTAAAGCTTGGATAAGAAGTTGTCTGATCACTTATAATTAATTTAAAAATTAAGGCACGCACAGTCACAAACACACATTTAGTCCATTTGAGCCATATAGAAAGATGAAAACTAACCTGACATTCCTGGGTGTCCAATTCGTCCTCTCTAACAAGTCAAAATTACCCCAGAGTGAGAACAGCTCTAAGTAAGAACAGTCTTAAAGGAAGCTATGTGCGTGACTGAAAGGGGACATAAGTTACTACGGGTCACAAGTTAATTTTTAAATAGACGCAGAAATACACAGTATGATGGGAAGCTGAGTAAAAGAAATCTTCCTCTGATTCATCTTGACTCCTCAAATCATTCTCTATCCCCCCAAGAGATATCAGAAGTGAGAAATGACTTATCAAATATGCATGCCACAGAGAAAAGTGAGCCTCAGTTTTCCTGCACAGCTCATTCACAAAAGTCAAGCAATAGTAAAAGAATTACAAATTTGTTTCTCAAAGAGCCCCTGATGGAGCCTGCTATCAAGATGATGCCTCCACCGTGAGAGAGAGCAGTGCCATCCAGAGGAAAAGCAGAAAGATAATTCTAAATACTGGAATATTTGTAAATAAATGGTACTGGATTCAGTTGCTTTCCACAGAGCTTGTAGGTCGGATTATCCCCTGCAAATGCCTGTTCTTATTTTCTGTTCTTTTCTTTGAGTCAACATTCTTTGCTTTTATCGATTCTGTGAATAAGCAGTTACAACTAGACTTTACATGTCAGTAGACAGAGAAAAACTACTCCAGCTTTGACTTTTAATTGCAGATGAGTGCCTCTTGTCTCTTATCTTTGTCAGTTTCTTAACAGAGCTACATTACCAAAATGTATCTGATAAGTGGAAATTTCATCCTCAGATTGATTAAACTTTAACATTAAACCAAAGCTACTTTAAATATCCAATGTTTCAAACTATTAGCAAAGTGAAAGTTCTTATGACAAGTTGAAACACCATAGTATATAAACTCACCTGAAATGTTCATTTATTAATCTAAAAGTGGAAAGAGATATCCTGTTACTTGACAAGCATTATTAACCTAAAAATTTCTTGGTTTATGTATATGAGTACCAAATTTCTAAGATCCAATGGTACTTTAAAATTACAGTGGAACCTTTTCTGAGCTGGGCACATATAATTAAGTTGAATTGTCGTTTTTTAGGCAAGTGGCCCATTTGAAAGATTTATATGATACAATGTTCATATTATTTTTGTAATGCTCTGCAGACCGAGTAAAGATATCATCGCAGGCAGATTCTTTACCAGCTGAGCCACAAGAGAAGCCCAAGAATACTGGAGTGGGTAGCCTATCCCTTCTCCAGTGGATCTTCCCAACCCAGGGTCTCCTTCATTGCAGGAGGATTCTTTACCAACTGAGCTATCAGCAAAGCCCTAAGATATCATCAATCTGACATTATTCAGTGATTTTTTCTCTTTTCTAATTAAGAGGATTTAATAATTAGCCAGTTTACTATCACTCCCATATTAACAAGAGTTAGGCTTCTTCTATGAGTACTTCGTATTTGTCAATATTGATGGAAAATTTAGCATTTTTATCTGCTAGCTTCTATCAACAGAGTCGGACATGACTGATGCAACTTAGCATCCATGCATGCATTGGAGAAGGAAATGGCAACCCACTCCAGTATTCTTGCCTGGAGAATCCCAGGGACAGGAGAGCCTGGTGCGCTGCCGTCTGTGGGGTCGCACAGAGTCAGACACGACTGAGGTGACTTAGCAACAGCAGCTTCTATCAATTATGATTAGAAAGATTTTATTTCCTTATTACTATTAGTTTAAATGAAATATAAAAGGTACTTTTTGCTAGAATACTTTGTCTATATTTGCAGAAGCTATAGATATTTTTGTGATGTTCTTTTTTTTTTTTTTTTAATTTTATTGGGTGAATTTAATTAACAGTGTTGTGTTCATTTCAGGTGTACAACAAAGTGAATCTCTTATACATTATCTACTCTTTCTTAGATTCTTTTCATATAAAGGCCATTACAGAGTACTGAATAGAGTTCCCTGTGCTACACAGTAGG
>SJYX01010912.1:119485-154306 GCA_006410675.1 Oreotragus oreotragus
CCTCCCACCTCCCACCCCACATCATCCCTCCAGATCATCCCCATACACCAGCCCCAAGCGTCCTGCAGTGATGTTCTTAGATCAAATAAAATTTTTTCATCAATAATTGTGAGTAAAGACTATTAAAAAAAATTTTTTTTAAGTTTCTGTGGCAGAGTCTTTAGCAGACAATTCTGCTTTTTTCCCATATAGACAGTGTGTAAGAACTGTCTGTTGTAAAATGCTCACAAATTCTTAAATCTGAAAATTCCAGTATAGCATATAAAATGCTCCATACAAATTTTGTGAAGTTTAGCCTCTTCAGAGATACCGTATGATGTGTAGAAAATAAAGCAAAATTGAGATCTCAAGTCTAAGTATTTAGCCTGACCTGCTAATTAAGTCCTTACTTATCCCATCATAGATCAGTGGTTTAATTTTATACTTTTATGCCTAGACCAGTGGAGTTTCTTGGAAAATAGTCAATATCTCAAACATCAAACTGTGAGTGCAAAGTATCTGTTGTACACAATGCATTATGACAGCCAGAAATTTGTTAATCTAACTGATGGATTCCTTATTATAATTTATGGATTCTGAAGCAGGCCTACTGCAGTCATCCACTCACAAAAGCTCTCTTTCTCTCCCCTCCCCTCAACCCCACATCTCTGTCGCTATCTCTACCTTTCTCTGTCTCACACACACACACGCAAACACACAAACACATGATGTACAAATACAGCTGATACATATCCACTGACTTCTGTTGCTAATATTCAGTCTGAAATACTTGATAGAATGCAAGAAAGGGAAAAATAAGGCAAAGAAAAAAATGTAGTAAATATAAAATACAAAAGAAAACATCATATATAAAAATAAACATATCAACTAATACAATACAATAACATTATATTATATTGTAATAACACAATTGGTATTGTAATAATACAATAAAAACATAAATGGATTAAAATTTCCTATTAAAATTTAACCAGTAGCTCATTCTCACAGTCATCTAATATATATGTGGCACTACTAGACTCTGTAGAATGTAAAGAGATACAGGTAAAATTTATTTCCTCATGGAGTTTACAAGCCTCTAGTTATCTTTTAAATCAAAGAATGGAGTATTGCCATCCAACAAGAACTTGATATATGCAGAGAAAATGACAAGTCAAATCACTTTATTTAATCTTTTCCAATGTTTGGGGAAAAACCTGTATTTGTTCACAACACAAGTTTCTTCATGTAACTGCCATTTTGATATGGTTATTTCCTAAATATCATCTATATTTCCTTAAAGAAATGTGCATCCTCGTCACTGGCATCCCCCAATGAAGATATTTTTATCGATCTTAAAGATTTTTAGGTGTAAAAGATTATTTTAAACATAAGAACACTTCTCGTTTAAATTTATTTTTCAAACAAATTTTAAAAGTTATGTAAAGTAGATAAATCTACTCTAACCTTGCCCAAAGACCGTGATTTAATGAGATGCCCTCTCTCTTACCCTCTGTTTAGATCAAAAACAAAACTGACAACTCAGGTGGAGAAGTGGTAAATGAGAAACGAAACTTCCCCCGTGGTTTCATGTTTAAAGCAAAAAAAAAAAAAAAAAACAGATTCAGAGGAGCTGAAGGTAGATGGAAATGGCAACTCTATTTCTAGTGAAAAAGATGTTCATGCAATGCAGATCTGACTTGTATGCATTAATAACAAAATAGTTTAAAATTGGTAAAGAATTGAAAAATTAAGTCAATGCAGAACTGCAGAACTTACACAGACTTTAGGATTTTAAATTACAGTAGTTTCACTTATATAATTCAAAGTACTACCAGTAAACTTATAAAAATATTTAGCATGATAATCAAAGATGACCAAATTAAAATAAAAAATATAATTTTATCTATTAAGTTAGCAAATATTTAAACATTAAATACTGAGGCTTACCAGAATTAAAGGTGTGAAGTGTGGGCAAGACTTCTTGGGCTATTGATTGAGTATTACTTGATTAAGCTTTCTACAGTGTATTTAGAAAATCTATGAAAAGAAATTCCACTTCTAGGATTTTACCACTCGATGTAATTATGGCAACATGCAAAGATATACATTCATGCATTTTTATTGCAGCACTGTTTGCAAAAGAGACTGGTACATGTTAAGAGTTTGACAAATAATTGAGAAATAACTCCATCTTAGATAACAGGTGAAGAAAACAATTCAAAGAAATCAAGTTTCACATAATTCTTAATGAACTGAATAAAAAAATGAAACCTGATTTCAGTCAAACTGAAGCCTATGCAATTTCAAAGCTCATGCTTTTTCCACGATGCCATATTTTTTTCCTCTGATTCCCTTACTCTTTAATAGACTGTTAACAACCTTCACTTGTTTATTATTTTTTCCAATGCAAATCTCTCAAATCACCAAACCCTTTGTCTGTTCTTGACTAATATTGCCTGAGGGAGCAGGAAGTTCATTTTACTGAAAGTATTTTTTTTTTTCAAAAGTAAAACATTTTCTTGTAACATGTTTCCCATGATCTCTTGACTATGACATTTCAGAAACAGCATCTTCCATCCAACAGTCACTAAAAATTTTTATCTAGAAAAACAGATACATGCTGCATGTAAGAAATGGACAATTATCTATTTTACTCCCCCTCCCANGGAAGTTCATTTTACTGAAAGTATTTTTTTTTTTCAAAAGTAAAACATTTTCTTGTAACATGTTTCCCATGATCTCTTGACTATGACATTTCAGAAACAGCATCTTCCATCCAACAGTCACTAAAAATTTTTATCTAGAAAAACAGATACATGCTGCATGTAAGAAATGGACAATTATCTATTTTACTCCCCCTCCCACCCATCCCCACACTAAAGGACAGTAGCATTATGACAGAGGCTTTCACAGGAAAACACTTTTTTTAAGCTTGAATATGTACTAAGTAAGAATCAGAGTTTCATTTTTTCATCCCTCAAATGTTTATAGTCCCAGATTTCTGAGAATATACGCCTAGCAAGAAGAAAAAGTAAATGTAACGCCAAAGCTCACGCTGTAGACAGTGTGGGCAATGCAGCCTAAACTGGTCCAGAAATTGAAGTTTCACCATCTTGCTTATTAAGTGCTATTCATTATGCCAAGAAGCTGCCCGGATCCATGTGCAGAAGACATTCAGTCGCCAGCGCTCCTGTCTTTCGGGAACTTGGTTTATACTTTTCCGAAGGCACACCTGTATAAACGGCTTCCTGGTTTCAGTAGGGACTCTCCAATGTAGTTTTGAGAAACATAGAAGTTTCTCCGATTAGGCACATTATTGTTGTAGTTCACTCACTAAGTCATGTCTGACTCTTTGCAACCACGTGAACTGTAGCACGCCAGTCTTCTTGGCCCTTCACTATCTCCCAGAGTTTGTTCAAAAGTTTGTTCAAACTCATGTCCATTGAATAGGTGATGTCATCCAACCATCTCATCTTCTGTCACCCCCTTCTCCTTCTGCCCTCAATCTTTCCCAGCATCAGGGTCTTTTCCAGTGAGTCAGCTCTTCACATCAGGAGGCCAAANGTTTGTTCAAAAGTTTGTTCAAACTCATGTCCATTGAATAGGTGATGTCATCCAACCATCTCATCTTCTGTCACCCCCTTCTCCTTCTGCCCTCAATCTTTCCCAGCATCAGGGTCTTTTCCAGTGAGTCAGCTCTTCACATCAGGAGGCCAAAGTATTACAGCTTTAGCTTCAGCATCAATCCCTTCAATGAATATTCAGGGCTGGTTTCCTTTAGGATTGACTGGTCTGATCTCCTTGCTGTCCAAGGGACTCTCAAGAGTTTTCTCCAGCACCACAATTCGAAAGCATCAATTCTTCAGTGCTCAGCTTTCTTATAAACATTGTAAACTTATAAACATTATAAACTACCCCAAACATAAGATAAAAACTTGATTTAAATTTACATTAAATAAGAAATAATATTTACCATGCAGCATTTTTAGGAAGGGGAATTAAGAATGTTACAAAGTAAAATGATAATAAGGTTAATAATTACTGGCCCACATTTAAGGAAAAAGAAAATATAACTTTTAAGCATAAGAGAGCATGGTACTCAAGTATTAAACCTGCTATTTATTTTTAACAACAAAGAATAATTACTTCAGCTTGTTTTATTTAGGGAATATAATAAAATGTTAATAATGTTTTTTTTTTAATAGTAGAACCAAGGACAGATTCACTTTTAATTTTAATTTATTTTTCTTTACATTTTATGAATATTCTACATTTCCTATAATGAATATGTATTTTCTTTTTTAAACTTTAAAATAAAAGATGCTGAAATAAAATGTTACATGTGGCATAAATACACATTAATATTTCAGTACAACTTTGCATCTTCTTCTAAAGTCAAAAATAGGGATTTTTTAAATGTCACGTTCAATTTTAAATTCCATATCCATAACTTTGGAATGATTTAACTTTGGACGAAGTCTTACCAAATTAAAGCTCAGCCAAGTCATATTTGTTCTCATATCAAATGCAGCGAGTAATTATTTGGGTCAAAGATTCCAATTTCCTTTTCTAAATTGACTTGCCCATTAAGTTAAATGTCAGCCTAGTTTGAGTATGTAGGTGCCGTTTTTACATTATTTTTTAAGCATTTTAACTTTTTGATTAGGTGTAAATTAGAACTGGTTCAACAGAATGATAGTTGACTATAGGTCTTGCCAATTAATTTCAAATGCTCTCTTTCAGAACATTTGCAAATAATATGATATTTCTGGAAGAAGTGAAAATATTTCCAAGTGAAAACTTTCTGAAATACAAGTAATGAACTTTTTATTTGAGCAGTCATATGAGAATGAATAGTGACTTTTAGCATTGTTCTACTTCACTCGGATTTACCTACAAAGTATTGTAGCATCATTGACGTCTGAATATTGTTTACTAAGCTCTCAAGGAAGGAGAACTACTGGCCTAACATCAATTTTCCACTGTAATAATACAGCTCTATTACCAAGAAAAATGCACAGGGAAGATGACTCGTAATAAATATCTACAACTCCCAACGATCTGTAAAGTGCTTCACATGTATTAACACACAGTTTAATCCAGTCCACCTTCCTCTCTTCCTCTCTTTTCTCATAGCAGTCAGACCCTCCATCTCAGTCCAAAGGTCTCTCCCTACCTTCTCTAGCTCCATCTCCAATAAATTTCTTGCCTATTCTTGTCTTGAGGTCTGCTTCTCTGCAAACTAGAGCTAATATAGGAAGAAAACTTTTTTTTTCTGAGAGAATAAAATTTTCTGAAGGTTCAAGAATTCTTTGGGGAAGTGCTTTCCTTTCCGACATGTCAAAATAGAGCATGTTATACAATGGAATAATAAGCATTTTATGCATTTTCATACTCCATATATAAAATCATATACAAATAGCAGAGAATTATAAAAGTGTGCCTCTGAGAAGTATCTTGATTATCTGGCTTAAGGAAAGTCCTCAGTGACACCTTAAGTAATAGGTAATAATTCTTAGTGCTATAGTGATAAGTAATATTGTAGCTAATATTGGAGTTTTCTTGCACCTTTCTCCCACTTCCCTGGAAAATTCAAAAGAAGAGTGCCTTAAAATAATGGCATAACTACGAACGTGTAGTGTAATATAGTTGGAAACATAAGGGCTTTAAAATCAGAAAATTTGAGTTAGAAATCATAACAACAGACCACTAGTAACATCAGTATGAACTTGGACAAGCTATTGACATTCTCTGCCTCAAGTTTTTACCTGTTAAATGAGGATAACACTGTTTTCCATGGAGTTGTTGAGACAGGTCACACAAATAATGTCTATTTTGTTTTTATATTATTTATTGATCCTATATGCATGAACATAAAAGTATATATTTTAACAAATTTTAATTTTTAGTAATTTAATTGTGAGGACTTAAAATGTTTCAAGTTGTTGAAATGTATATGAACATCATATAACATTGTATATTAGTCATAATATATACATACCTAAACAGGCAGACCCAAAAAACCAGCATCCTCATTCACAGCTAGTAAATTTATTTTAGCTCTTGGGCAACAAATTTTATCAACTATTTTTGAGAACTATTTTTATTCAAAGCATTATAATACATTTATTATTTAGTTCTTGCTAGTGCTATAACAGAAAATATCTTTAAAGCAAGAAGAGGATTAGACATAGATGTCTTTCCTTAGAAGTCTCTGTAAGTAAGTTTTTCAGCTGGGTTAATTAATACAGTTGTGCATGTATATCTATAACTCTATCAGAAATTATATATAAAGAGGGAAGGAGGAACTTAAGGATTTACGAAGCAACGGTTTTGCGCCGAAGATAGAAGAAAGTGCTAGCTACAGGCAAGAAGTTCTCTCTTTGAAAGTCAAAGCCTTTCTTGGTTTTGACATTTTTGATGAGTTAAAGTGCAGAAAAACCTACAAATATAGATCTGCAAATGTTTAAAATACTTCATCAGACCAAGTTCAAAATATCACAAACATTTTATTTATGTCTCTATGTAGCGAAAATAAGAAATACAGTATTCTTCCTGCTTGCCTATAATTGTGGTGCTTACAACATTGCCCTCTGGGAAAAACAACTGTTTTGGGGCAGGGGGTATGATTGGCAGAGGGACAAGTAAGGGAGTGGGAGATAGGAGACAGCATCATCACTGTTGCTGATTTTCCATTTATTTTAGGAAAAAGTTCCTACTCTGTGGTTTTCTGTATCTAAGATGACTAGCAAGCTGAGAATGTAAGGTGTTGGGAAGGCTTCTCAGGGAGAGTTAGAACAGACGGGTGAAGCCTAGGAAAAAAAATTCACCTTCTCCAAGTGCACTTCAGCTCCACCCTGTAAGGACACTGACCCAGTGGAAGAGGGGAATGACCTCAGAGTCATTACCCCCTCCATATCCTCCACCAATGGATAAGCCTGCCATGATTGGCTTACTTCAGCCACTGAACCATCTTCACATGAATGCATGACTTCCATCTTCAATTTTTCTTTAATCATTTCTGGTTTTGTGCCTCTCCACTTTCCATTAAAGTAAAAACAGCACTAATTTTTTAACTGAATCAAAGATGCTTTAAAGTCTATGATGGCTTTACAATTTGCAAAAGTTTCACACACATGATTTCATATAATCCCATAATAATGTGTTTGTTTTTTTTTTTCCTCCTACCCTATGTTGCCACTCCCCTTTCCCTCTCCCCACTGGTAACCACTGGTTTGTTCTTTCTCTGGGTGAGTCTGCTTCTTTTGTTTTATTCACTAGTTTGTTATATTTTTTAGATCCACATATGTGATACATTGTATTTTTCTTTCTCTGTCTGACATATTTCATTTAGTGTAATGCCCTCCACTTCCATCCACTTTGCTGCAAATGGCAAAACTTCGTTCTTTTCTATGGCTGAATAATATTCTATCACATGTAAGTGTGTATTCAATTGTATGTATGTGTATATATGCATACAATTGAATCTTCTTTAATCCATTTATCTGTTGATGAACATTGCATCCATACCTTGGCAGTTGTAAACAATCCTGTTAAGAACATTGGGTTGCATGATCTTTTCAAATTAGTGTTTCTGTGTTTTTCAGATATGTACCCAGGAGTGGAATTGCTAGGTCGTATCATAGTTCTATTTTTCGTGTTTTGAGAAACCTCCATGGTTTCCATAGTGGCTACACCAATTTACATTCCCCTCAACAGGGTACAAGTATTTCCTTCTCTCCACATCCTTGACAACATTTGTCATCTGTCTTCTTTTTGTTAATAGCCACTCTGACAGATGTCAGTGACAGCTCACTGTAATTTTGACTTGCACTTCCCTGATGATCAGCAATCTTTTCAAGTGCCTGTTGGCCATCTGCATTTCCTCTTTGGAAAAATATACATCCACTCCTTCTGCCCATTTTTCCCCCTTCGGGGAAAGAGTGAATGCAGTCCCCCTCTACCAGAAGTTATGCAGACGAGCTTCCCATGTTTGGAGAAATCAGAGGGGTCAGCCTACCCAGAGTGCAATGGGTAAGTCTCACCTGGGGCAAACCACATTCGTGATCATGGTAACTCCCCTGCCAGGTAAGTAACCCATTTTTCAATTTTTTTTTAAATTTCTTTTTGTATGAACTATTTATATGCATTTAATATTAACCCCTTATTGGTCATATCATTTGCAAAAATTTTCTCCCATATCCCCTCCTATTAAGTAGATTGTCTTTCTGTTTTGTTAATGGTCTCCTTTGCTGTGCAAAAACTTTGCATCTTAGGTCCTATTTGTTTATTTTTGCTTTTATTTCCTTTTCTTTAGGAGAAGGACCCAAAAAAATATTGTTGTGATTTATGTCAAAGACACAAATCTGCCTATGTTTTCCTAAAGGAGTCTTAACATGTTTAAAAAAAGACACATGAGTTTTTAATATGATAAATGATTGTTTTTCCCCCTTGCTTTACTATAAAACACAGTGAGACACATAAGAAAATCCTTATGGCCTTTAGAAATAATGCATTTGAAATTTTCAATGTAAAAATGTAGTTAAATTCAGATCCAGATTGTTAGATTTATTGTGCCAAATTTCAAATGGAAATGTGGTTCTCTGCATTTTAAAATGTATAACAACTGTTTATAATATTCTGTTTAATACAGACATATCACTATGTGCATGACAGAGTTAAAGGCTTATTTATGCAATTTTTATAGAATACAACACAAATATTTCTGTCAAAGGACTTGTAAAATCATCTACCTCAACCCACTCATTTTTCAAGTGAAGAAACTAAGTGTAGAGTCTTATTCAGAAGCAAAAGTCCTTTGTGTTTAAAAAAAAAAATCATTAAGCTGATACACCTGGGTACTATTATAAACGTTGTTAAGATAGTGATACATTTCTGTTGCTGGTGGTAAGTAGCCACCCCTGAGTACTCTAAGTGCTCACCTCTCATGGCCTTTGGTCATCTTTCCTAGGAGCTCCTGGGCCCTTCAACATCAACCAACTAAAGGGTTAACCCTTTGTAAGCAGGAGGCCCTTGGGAGACAGGTTCCTCCTGAAGCAGTGCCCATGAAGATGCAGGCTGTTAAACAGTCGTGAACATCACCCCTGCCTGCAGTCAATGACAGAAACTTAAAATTCCCAGCTGCATCGAACACCTGTCAATTGAGCCAGCATCCACTCCGATGCTTTACCCCTGCCCTCAGGCAGTCATCTGCTCCTTCCCACCCAGCTCATGTGTTTTGGTAAAAGCTGAACCCATTATCAGGCCCACAGAAAAGCCTTACTAGACTTCAGCGCCTCAGTTCCTTCCACGCCTTGGCCACAGCCACCACAGGGTGAGCATGTGACCAGTCAACTAGGCAGTTCAGAGTGCCGGGTCAGCATCACTCTCTCCCCAGCTGGGCTGCATGGAAACTTGCAACCACCCTGTTAACAGCAAGGGGGCCAGTCAGAATAAAATTAACGTGGTTAACAGTTAAGAGAGAAGACATAAAAACAAAGCAACACACACCAGAATTTTAAAACTGAGTTTTCACTGTCATGGCTGAGCTGCTAGATCAATGAACCTAGGTCCTCCTTACATCTGGACTTTCCAGTCACCTGAACTTCACCCCGTTTGTTGTTTTCTCTTGTTGTTTAAGCCCGTTTGAGTTGAGTTTTATTTCAAACCTCAAAAGACCTCAAAGATCCTCCAGCAGTTTTGCGAGAATTCTTCAGTACAGCACTTTAGTTAAATATATCACAAAGTTATAAAACAAAACAGAATTTCCCAAAATGTGTTCCAAAGAACATGAACTGGAAGAGAAGTTAATAGTTATTATGGTCCTGGAGAGGAACGGCTCAATAAAGTGAACTAAAATAGACCTGGATCATCTCACAAAGAAGATTTGTGGTGTACTCAAAATATAACTTTTATTTTTTATTCTTACCTAATCTTTTTTGAATGTATTCATCACAGTAATTGCCCCTTACCTGAAGACCTTGGGAGATTTATTGACTTTTCTACTTATTTTGGGGGGAGGACTTTTAAATCTCAAATCACAACATTAATTCAGAAAACAAAATAACTTTGTTCTTTTCTTCACCTAATAACCAGCTCTTTGGGGAAAGTTGGGGTGGGGTAAGTTGCCAGATTTAATAGATTAAAATATGAGATGCCTAGTAATATTTGAAATTCAGACAAATGGCCTATATTTTTAAAATATAAACATGTCCCAAATATTGCATGGGATATACTTATATTTATAATAAAAATGTTCCTTGTATACCTGAAATTCAAATTTAACTGAATATCTTTATTTTTTTTTCTAGGAATGGTAAGTAAAAGCAAAGAGAAAAGGTAAAGGGAGATATAGTTCTTACTTTGCTGAATGACTATGTTCTTTGGGTGTGGGGGATGGTGAAGGTGACTCATATGAGCCAACATTCGGGTTCTTTAAATGTTTCTTCATAGGGGAACCTCCCCAGCATCAATACTCAACACCTGAGTGATACTCCTCATTCCCTCAGGATGTCTACATCCCCTAGTCCATCAGCTGGGAGATACAGATTTGTCCACACCAGATATAGATTTGTCACTATACATCTTTGGCCCTACACAGACTGGCCTCCAAAGTGGCAAAGCACTTGGAACAGAGCCTGACACAGAATATGTGCTCAGTAAACATCAGCTGTTATTAATAGTAGGAGTATCAGCATTAGTAGCAGTATAAGCAGTAGTACTGGGGTTGCCTAGGTGACAATTAAAAAATGGCAAACTGAGTTTTGATTACACTGAGACATGCCATTTTGCAAATTCATGTGTTTCTGATTTTACTGGTCTAAAAAAAGCAAATGTTTCCATACATTTGAATATGGCAAGAATACACAGAAAACAGAAGAGCTGTACAAAAAAGATCTTCATGACCTGGATAATCATGATGGTGTAATCACTCATCTAGAGCCAGACATCCTGGAATGTGAAGTCAAGTGGGCCTTAGAAAGCATCACTATGAACAAAGCTAGTAGAGGTGATGGAATTCCAGTTGAGCTATTTCAAATCCTGAAAGATGATGCTGTGAAAGTGCTGCACTCAATATGCCAGCAAATTTGGAAAACTCAGCAGTGGTCACAGGACCGGAAAAGGTCAGTTTTCATTCCAGTCCCAAAGAAAGGCAATGCCAAAGAAAGCTCAAACTACCACACAATTGCACTCATCTCACATGCTAGTAAAGTAATGCTCAAAATTCTCCAAGCCAGGCTTCAGCAATATGGGAACCATGAACTCCCTGATGTTGAAGCTGGTTTTAGAAAAGGCAGAGGAACCAGAGACCAAATTGCCAATATCCACTGGATCATGGAAAAAGCATGAGAATTCCAGAAAAACATCTATTTCTGCGTTATTGACTATACCAAGGCTTTTGACTGTGTGGATCACAATAAACTGTGGAAAATTTTGAAAGAGATTGAAATACCAGACCACCTGACCTGCCTCTTAAAAAACTTATATGCAGGTCAGGAAGCAACAGTTAGAACTGGACATGGAACAACAGACTGGTTCCAAATAGGAAAAGGAGTACATCAAGGCTGTATATTGTCACCCTTCTTATTTAACTTCTATGCAGAGTACATCATGAGAAACGCTGGAATGGAAGAAACACAAGCTGGAATCAAGATTGCCGGGAGAAATATCAATAACCTCAGATANAAAAAAAAAAAAAAAATCAGGACTTTGGAATAACATCAATATCTATAAATAAATGTGAGCTCAGAGAAGTTAATTACAGAATACAACAACACAACAGAGTTAGACCTGGGAGTAAGATTGGGCCCAGGCCTGGTGTTACACCAGCAAAACCCCTGTGCATCCAACAACACATAGCCTTTCCCCAACAACCGAGAAAATTAGAAGTGGTCCGTTTGCCTCATATTACTTTCTTTTTCTGTCTTTTTTGGAATGAGGAGGAGGAGAAAAGGGGGGACATTATTTAGGGCCAGAGTTTAGGCTGACAAGGTTGGATTTCCCAACCCCTTTGCCAGAGACCCTGGGACTGCTTCCATAAATGGGCAGCCCTCTCCAGACTGCTCAAAAATCTCAGGAATGGAAAGCAAAAAAAAAACTGAAAGTTGAATATTATTAGATTGATAGGAAGATCGCTGTTTAGTCAGGGAACACTCCCTGAACAGGAACAGTTCTAATCTAGAGACAGAAATAGGATGGATGCAACCACAGTCTCCAAGCAGGAACATGTGCAAACACATACACACCATCCACAAGGTGGGTCCCAGTGAATGTTGCCTAATTTTAGTTGTGAGAGAAAGCTCTTTGCCTTAAGATCCCAATGTGAGTTACTCGTCTCTACACTCATTCTTTCAAAATAAAATTGCTTACAGACTTTGCTGGTGGCACAATGGATAAGAAGAATCTGCCTGCCAATGCAGAGAATGTGGGTTCCGTCCCTGGACCAGGAAGATTCCACATGCCACGGAGCAACTAAGCCTGGGCACCAACTATTGAGCAGATGCTCTAGAGCCTGTGAGCTGCAACTACTGCAGCCCATGGACCAGAACTTGTCCTCTTCAGCGACTGAAGCCATGGCAAAGAGAAGCCTCAGCATCACAACTAGAGAAAACTCGTGCAAAGATGGGATGGGGAGGGAGGGGGGAGAGGGGCTCAGGATGGGGAACATGTACATCCGTGGCGGATTCACGTCAAAGTATGGCAAAACCACCACACTATTGTAATTAGCCTCCAATTAAAATGAATAAATTTATTTTTAAAAAAAGACCCAGTGCAGCCAAAAATAAAGTAAAAAATTTTTTTTTAATTAAAACGTGAAATTTGTTATGGTGTTGTACCCTCCAGAACTGACTCATAGTCAACAACCTGCCATTCTTCTAGTTTTATAACACTGAGATTTGCTTAACAGGAATCAGAGGAGTGGATTTTTTTCCCCCATATATTATGAGGAATCAGATATCCAAAGAAAATCTCCAAACTACAGAATACTTTGACTCAATGGACATGAGTCTGAGTGAACTCCGGGAGTTGGTGATGGACAGAGAGGCCTGGTGTGCTGCCATTCATGGGGTCGCAAAGAGTCGGACACGACTGAGCGACTGGACTGAACTGAACTGAAGTGAATCAAAATGCCTGTGGAGTCCTTGAATAATGATAAAATTTTCGTATCCTCTTATATAGAGTTGACCAAAAAGTTCATCTTGGTCTTTCCATAACATCTTACAAAAAACTGAAATCAAACTTTTTGGCCAACCCAATATTTTAGCCATGTAAAACCTTTTCTGAAATGTAGACATTTTCACATAATTAGAAGATACATAATTAGGAATTATTTTGTATCTTTTATTTTTAAAGAAAGTGAGGTAAAGTGTTAGTTACTCAGTCGTGTCCAACTCTTTGTCACCCCAGGGACTGTAGCCCACCAGGCTCTTCTGACCGTGGGTTTCTCCAGGCAAGAATACAGGAGTGGGTAAACCATTCCTTTCTCCAGGAGGACCTTTCTCTACCCAGGGATCAAACCCAGGTCTCCGGCATCTCAGGCAGATACTTTACCATCTGAGGCACCAGGAAAGCCCCATTCTCCTTTAAAGAAAGGAGAGTGCAAAAATAATAATAATAATAATAAATAAAAAAAAGAAAGGAGAGTGCTTAATCCAAAAGAAACAAATATTATTAGCAACTTTGGATACGAATATAATCATTGCAAAACACAACATTGTCTATCTTCTAACCAAATTTCCCAAAAAGTGCATTTTTGTTTTGTGATTTTTCAACTCTTGCAGCTCTGCCTGCAGCCACAATCTTATGACTTGATGGAGTACAAGACAAGCATCCCGCTGTCATTAATTTTTAAGCAATGTCTCACTTTCACATGCAACTCAGAAAGGGCAGAAAGAAAAACAGCAAGGCCCACCAGCATATGCCTCAAGATCACTAATTTTAAACACACAGTTGTATCCTTAGTGTTCATAAGCAGCACACAAAGGAAAGGTGGGCTCTAGATGAGCTGGTGAAAAGTCCCATCAGAACGACTGGGTCTGAGTACTTCAGCAATCTTGAGAAGTAATTCCATTCAATTTCAACAGACTATATTGTCATGGTATGAGTTGTGTCCCCCTCAAAAAAGATGTGTTGAAGTCTTAACCCCCAGTACCTTAGAATGTGACTTTATTTGAAGACAAGGTCTTTATAATCAAATTAAAATAGGGTAACTAGGGTGGACTTTATTCCAGTATGACTGATGTCGGTATAAAAGAGGGAAATTTGGACACAGACCCAGAGGGCTTCCCCAGTGGCACAGCAGGAAAGAACCTACCTGCAATGCAGAAGATGCAGGAGATGCAGGTTTGAGCTCTGGTTCAGAAAGATCCCCTGGAGGAGGGCATGGCAACCCACTCCAGTATTCTTGCCTAAAGAATCTCATGGACAGAGGAACCTGGCGGGCTACAGTCCATGAGGACACAAAGAGCCGGACACAACTGAAGTGACTGAGCACGCAGATGGAATGTGATGTGAAGTGACACAGAGAGAAAATGGTCATCTACAAGCCAAGGAATGCCAGAAGCTAGGAGAGAAACCCCCAAACAGACAATTTCCTAGACCCCTCGGAAGGACCATGGCTTTGCTGACACCTTGCTTTCACACTTCAGGTTTCCAGATCTATGAAACCATAAATTTCTGTTTCTCTAAGCCACCCAGTACTTTGTCATGCTAGACCTAGGAAACCAATACAGTGTATGAAAGTATGTCCTTCCAGACATCCAAATTACTAATCTATACTTTTTTCTGCCAACTTTTGATAGCTCATCAAATCTCAGGTTCTGCCCTTTGAAGTTAGTGGAATGTATACACAAAAGAATGCTACAAAATGATGATACAATGGAGATAAAAAGAAAGAATGCCATCTCAGTATTTCCAATTTCTATTCAAATGGTTAAGAAAGCATCTCTTTTACTGAAGGGGGTCACAAGCATATTCTGCCTCTGAGACTGCTAGATTAAAAAAAAAAAATACTCTTCACTATTTATTTGGGGGCAGGTAGGGTATTACTTTCCCAAGCAGGGATCAAATCAGTGCCCCATGCAGTGGAAGCATAGAGTCATAACCACTGGACCATGAGGGAAGTCCCCAAACTGCCACATTTAAAAGTAAAATATTAGTGTTAGAGACCAGGTATATTACATTAAGAATAAAATTTAATTATAATGAATAACCTTGGGATCCAAGGATTGATAGCAATTCTTGAACATTCATTGGCTCCACTCAGAGGATTATTTCCAGTAACTAACAGGTCAGAGCTTAAGTCCAGCTCAGCCTTGCACACGGCCTCTGAGTTCCCCTGGAGCCCTCATTTACTGGGCGTGACTAAAGTAAAGCAGGGGAGGAAGTGAACAGCTTTCTTTAGCTCCCTGCCTCATGCATAACTCTATTTGCTTAAAACATCCACACTATTGGAAAAAAATGACAAGAAGTTTTGTTGGCTGGATTGTGGTAGGATTCCTGGAAAAGCACAGTCCTCAAAGCATACCTCAGAAAATTCTCAAAGGAGTTAAAAACAGTTTCCCTGTTTTGTATTTTTCTCTTCTCCCTATTTGTTCTGCAAAACTCCCCATGGAGGCCTTTGTCCCTCAGACCTCTAATCTGAATAGCATCACCTGTTAAGCCCAAAGTCTCTGGACAGAGAAATTAGACCAGGGAAAACAGGGCTTCAGGTTTCTAAGACTGGGATAACCACAAGCTGTGGTGGGGCTTTGCACGAGCCCCTTCTGCACTGGCTACAGAAACCTCAGATTCTTACGAGTGAAATGAGGAAGCTGTACTACATGGCTTCAGACAACTCTTACAACTTAAAGACCCTTTGAGACTTTGATTCTTTTGTTTTGTTTGTTTGTTTTCATCTTTATAGACAGGTAGTTGATTTGGCTTCCCCGGTGGCTCAGACTGTGGAGTCAGTCTGTAATGTAGGAGACCTGAGTTCAGTCTTTGGGTTGGGAAGATCCTCTGGAGAAAGGAATGGCTACGCAGTCCAGGATTTTTCCTGGAGAATCCCATGGACAGAGGAGCCTGGTGGGCTATAGTCCATGAGGTTGGAAAGAGTCGGACATGACTGAGCGACTAAGCGTGCACACACACACATATAGTTGACTTACACTGTTGTGTTAGTTCCTGCTGTACAGCTAAGTGAATCAGTTATGCATACACATATATGAGTCTTTTTAAGATTCTTTCCCTATATAGGTCATTACAGAGTACTGAGTAGAGTTCCCTGTACTGTATAACAGATAACATATGATGTCACTTATATGCATATCTAAAAATGGAATCCAAAAAGTGGAATCTAAAAAAATGATACAAATGAACTTATTTACAAAACAGAAATAGAGTCACAGATGTAAAAAAACAAATTTATGGTTACCAGAGGGCAAAAGAGGGAAGGAATAAATTGGGAAATTGGGATTGACATATGCACACTACTATATATAAAATAGGTAACTAGTAAGTCAGACAAATATCCTATGGCTTTGATTCTAAACTCACAAGGGAGCAGGGCGTGGGTGCTACCATGATGCAATGACCTCACACCTTAGGCTGATTTTAAGAAGAAAAAGAAGAACCCTGACCGAAAAGACGGTGATGTTACCAAAGGAAAGTTAGAGGGGTTTGTGGTAGATTCCCAAGGAAAGTGCTACAGTATTAAATGATCCTACCTGGAAATAGAGAAGTAAGACTTCCAGGTGCAGCAGACCACCCATTCCCAGGGAGTGGGTCCCACTGGGCCAGCGCGATCATCACACGTTGGGTGATCCACTAGTGAACTCTCTCTCCGTCTCTGTCTCTCCCTGTCTTTCCCAGATTGCTCTTACTTACACAACTCTCACCTCACACTGAGAATGACTCATATTCTTTCATGAGCTTAGGTGATATATCAGGATTCCAGGAAGAAAAAGATGGTAACCTCATATTAAGATAATTTAAGAGGGGCTTAATAAAGAAAGATCACAAAGTGTAGGGCAGTAGCCTGGGATTGGTAACAACAGAGCTTATCCATTCAGTTCAGTTCAATCGTTCGGTCATGTCCAACTCTTTGCAGTCCCATGGATGACAGCATACCAGGCTTCCCTGTCCATCACCAACTCCTGAAACTTGCTCAAATTCATGTTCATCGACTTGGTGAGGCAATGCAAATTTTTCTGTGTGGGATAGGTGTAAGTATGAGAAGGGGACGACAGAGGATGAGATGGCTGGATGGCATCACTGACTCGATGGACATGAGTTTGGGTCTGTCTCTTATACACATCTAGATGTGTATAAGAGACAGCTGCTTCCAGNATGTTCATCGACTTGGTGAGGCAATGCAAATTTTTCTGTGTGGGATAGGTGTAAGTATGAGAAGGGGACGACAGAGGATGAGATGGCTGGATGGCATCACTGACTCGATGGACATGAGTTTGGGTAGACTCCAGGAGTTGGTGATGGACAGGGAGGCCTGATGTGCTGTGATTCATGGGGTCACAAAGAGTCGGACACGACTGAGCGACTGAACCGAACTGAACTAAGGTATATGTTATCTAACACGATTCCTTAACTCCAGAAATTGTTCCTCCACCAGAGATGAAAGAGTTGGTAAAAAATAAAAAGTTCTAAAAGTTTGCTACTTGTTATTCTTTGTAATTAAATACATGAAAGACTGGTTTTTCTTTGGATACACTCTGTGATTATATTAATACTTAACCGGTGACCAAACATTTAGACTTAAAACTGGAGGGTGAGGACTTCGCTGGTCGGCCGGTGGTTAAGAATTTGCCTGCCAATGCAGGGGAAACAGGTTCAATCCCTGCTCTGGGAAGATCCCACAAGCCGCAGGGCAACTAAGCCCGTCTGACACAACCACCGAGCCCCTGCCCGCTGGAAGCCATGCTCCGCAACGAGAAGACACCACGATGGGAAGTCCATGCTCTGCCACTAGAGTGACCCCTGCTCACCCCAACCAGAGAAAGCCCAATGTGGCGGTGAAGACCCAGTACAGCCAAAAGTTAACAAAAGCAAAACCACAAAACTGGGGGAATTCACTCTACAGCTCTCTCACAAATGCCCAGCATTGCTTCAGGAGGCCACCAGTGTCAAACTTCTACAGTCTCACCACAGGGCTGCTTTCATCTGAGAATCTTTCACTGTGTCCTGCTTTATCTGGTATGCTTATTTTAAAACCCCAGTTGGGTCAATTCTCTTAGCTGTATTTCTACCCAAAAGAATAGCAAAATTATTCGATATCTAACCTGGGATAGCAAAGCGCTTCCATTCTTCACTCCCATATACACTCAACTGATGTGACTAACCGACCGTTTCTCATTCCTGGAAACTAAAATATGGTACTGAGTGTCTCTGTCAACAAATTCTGCTTCTGTTTCCTCCCTTAGGAAACAGAATTTTCAAAGTGATATGAATATGTACTATAAAAGCCTTGTTAGGACCTATTGCAATAAACCATCACCATATAATAAGAGCTCCCTCCCTGTAATCACCCTTCTGCCAGCTTACTTGTATCTCATGCTTCTCTTTCTCATCTGCTTCTCTTATTCTTGTAACATCCCTGGTGTTAAGGACTAGTCACTACTAATTAGCATTCATCCTTCAGGTAGTGCATGCTGTAAATACTGTGGTAATCAGTGTGCTTTCTTACGGGAACGTTGTTTATAAACAAAGGCAGAATTCTTCCACTTCTGACTGAAAAAGGCCACCTGAGGCAGGGAGAGCACCGACCAGGGGGATACAGCACTCCTCTGTGTCTTATGCTTTGTTGTTGCTCAGTCCTAGCCTTTGCAACGCCAGGGACTGCGGCATGCTAGGCCCCTCTGTTCAAGACTAATCAATCAAATCCTGGAATACCAAAGCTGCGGGTGGGGGAGGGGTGGGGTGGCCGGGAACCTCTCTTGATGTTTAAAAGAGGTAATTTTTAAGATAATAAACAATTAAAACAAAGAACTTGTCATGTACACTTGGTAACATAAACTAAGATTAGCTCCAAAGGACATAGATAGCTACGTGATTGTTGACTTCATGGCTCATTCATTTGTTCAGCAAATATTAAGCACTCCCAAGCCAAATATTTGCCAGGCACTGTTATCGGCATTGTTTACAGGCTCTTCCTAAACTTCAGAAGTTGTCTAGAGGGTAATCACCGGTCATTGCACACATTAACCCTGAATCAAATGGGTGGATCATAGATTTGCCCTAACTTAATGACATTTTTAGCTTCCCTGCTGGCTCAGACGGTAAAAGCGTCTGCCTGCAATGCAGGAGACCCAAGTTCGATCCCTGGGTGGGGAGGACCCCCTGGAGAAGGAAATGGCAACCCACTCCAGTACTCTTGCCTGGAAAATTCCATGGACAGAGGAGTCTTGTAGGCTACAGTCCATGGGGTCGCAAAGAGTCGGACACCACTAAGCGACTTCACTTCACTTCAATAACATTTTTATTATGGATATTGATTTCTTCAATTACATAAACATAATGCACCTAATACAAGTCCTTTGATCTAAGTTATTACAAAGAATGTATAAACAGACAAAAATAAACACTCAAACTGAAGTCCCACTTGTTTACCTGACTAAAATTCCATTTTTTTTTTTTCAAAGACAAATGCTTTGGAAAAATATATACTTGGCTTTGTCTATGCTCTGTGACGGGCTAAACCAGTTTCTCTAATATCAAAGCTTCCTTTTCCGCCAACTTGATCCACTGTCCTGTTGCCCAAAGTCCTTGTCCCCATTACTTCACTTTACCCAGTCTGATGACAAGACACTGAACTCCTGCAAACAAGAAGGAATGCTTGTGGGATACTATGATAAGTGACTAAATGATTTCAAAATGCTACTGGTTTGTTTTCTTCCTAGAGTATACATAAACAGTAATGAAATTTCAAAGGAACTAAAATCCTTCTCCCTTTCACCACATAAATTAACACCTCCTTTTCATACAAGTGATCATGTACAAAGCTGTTCAAAAAAGTAGTTTAGATATGAATTTCATTTAGAATTTCTCAGCTGCATATTTTGTCTTTCACCTATTATTTGACAATTATTTTAATGTATACACCATTCCCAGTACTTAAAACAAAAAATATGATTTTTAAAAAAAACATAGTTAGAAAAACAACAGAGGAGAAACCGGTGGGTGAAGAAAAAGTCATTGAAACAAAATTTATCTCAAGAAGCAAAGGAAACCAACAATGCAGCATAAGCAAAAAGGTCTTTCTAGAATTACGCTTGTTGATGAGGAAATGACTGAAAATCAGGAGAATAAACATGCCTGCCCTCTTCCACTATTCCAAATACCTTCTCTTTATACACAATTATGCAGAATCTTACCTTAAAGAGGAAGATCACAGGCTATTATATCACTGCTTTTTTGTTCACACTAAAAATCATATCTTTGTGTTTTGTTTTTTTTAAAGTTAAGTGAAATCCAGAAAGAGAGATACAAGGCAAAAAGAGAGAGCAAAGAAGCCAGATGCCTGCCTGTATGTCTGAAAGAAGGGTTTCTGAAAGGTTTTATTTTATTTTATTTTTTTGAACCCTTTTCAGCTCTAGCTAAAGCTGAAGCCAGCCTGAGCATCGCGTGCCATTCTTGAAGGGTCCTTGGGGCTGACTCATTTGTTTTATCATTTCTTGTGAAAACGAGAGGTGGCAACTATCACTGGAGAGCAAAGGGTGACTTGGTGACTGATCTCTTTACCAAACTGAGGGAAGCAATCACACGCGAGGTTCAGAAGCTCCCCACGCCCTGAGAAACCCAGCAGCTCGGTAGAAAGGGAGTAAATTCTATACATGCAGACAGGTGGTAACTGAGAATACAAACATGAAGAAAAGAAGAATAAATATCTTTTTCAGAAATATATACCGCAGTAACAATCAGAATTATTCTACTTCTCATTTATACCCTATGCTCTTAACTGTAAACAGTGCAATTTAAAATAGAATTGATCGTTGCTCTGTGTTTTAAAAACTCTCTCCCTTTCTAAATGCATCACTTCACTTTTAACTGTCCAAAGAACCCTTCATAGTTTACTTCCTCTAAAATAGGTGCACTTTTAATAGAACGGTGGGGGCAAAAGCCACAAACTCACCCATAAGACTGAAGAGTGGGCAAGGGGAACAATGAGCAGGGAAAGAGAAAAGGTAGTAAAGAGGAAGTCATGGGAAAGGCAAGGACTCTTCCTTCCAGAGTCAGTGGGGCTTGACTTCTGATGGAGCTGAACTTCAGAAATAGACAGTGATGTCTTCTCTCATGGATTTGGGAAGGAAATTCTTGCTGTTGTTTAGATGCTAAGTCGTATCTGACTCTTTCCAGCCCTGTAGACTGCAGCCCACCAAGCTCCTCTTTTCATGGGATTTCTTGATCGTTGCTCTGTGTTTTAAAAACTCTCTCCCTTTCTAAATGCATCACTTCACTTTTAACTGTCCAAAGAACCCTTCATAGTTTACTTCCTCTAAAATAGGTGCACTTTTAATAGAACGGTGGGGGCAAAAGCCACAAACTCACCCATAAGACTGAAGAGTGGGCAAGGGGAACAATGAGCAGGGAAAGAGAAAAGGTAGTAAAGAGGAAGTCATGGGAAAGGCAAGGACTCTTCCTTCCAGAGTCAGTGGGGCTTGACTTCTGATGGAGCTGAACTTCAGAAATAGACAGTGATGTCTTCTCTCATGGATTTGGGAAGGAAATTCTTGCTGTTGTTTAGATGCTAAGTCGTATCTGACTCTTTCCAGCCCTGTAGACTGCAGCCCACCAAGCTCCTCTTTTCATGGGATTTCGCAGGCAAGAACGCTGGAGGGAGCTGCCATTTCCTTCTCCAGGCAATCTTCCCGACCCAGGGACTGAACCCACATCTCTTGCATTGGCAGGTGGGTTCTTTACAATTGAGCCACCAGGGAAGGGGAAGCCCTAGAAAAGAAACAGAAATGACCAAAACATTTGTGGAATACTTCTTGGAATAGGCGTGGGGACAGACAAACACTTCACAGACATATACGTTTAATCTTTAAAATATCCTGGGGAAGTAAATACTATCTCAAGTTTAAAGATGATAAAGTTCAGATGCACAGTTAATGGAAAAGGAGAGAAAAACAGACAGACTGACTCCCATTGTCAATTTGGAGACTAAATGTTTCAAAAGCACATCTGCCTTCTTTGTGACTAATAACCAACATATTTTTATTAATTCAATTACTGAAGCATGTCCTCCTATAGTAACTGAATTCATCTTCATTAAAGCACCGATAGGATGTTCTTATTATTAAGCTTGTTAGTCAGGTGAGAAAAACGAGTCTCAGGGTGTTCTCAAGATCACTCATCCTGGAAATTATAGAGCCAAGATCACAGCATAAATCCTGTGCCCTCGATTCTTCTGCTTTTTCAATCTTTCCCTTTGCCTTTCAACTCTGCTCCCCTCCTCTCTTTATGATTCATGAGAGGGCTGTGATGTTCTTAAACTCTCACATCTGCTTACAGCCAGAACTGAAGCTTCAGTCCATCAACTTTACAGCTTGTTTCCCTGCTGAACGACAAAGGTCCTTACGAGAGACAGCACTTTAATCTTTCATCCATTATTTACACTTTGGTATGACAAAAGGACTGAGACCAGTTTGTCTTTTATAGACTTGTTTCTTAGGGTATTTTCAGGTTCACAGCAAAATTGAACAGACGGTCCAGAGATTTCCCATGTACCCCTTACCCTACCCATGCACAGCCTTCCCCCGGCCCCCACCCATGTTATGTTTTCAACATCCCCTACCAGAGCAGAATGTTTGTTACAATTGATGAACATACATTAACACATTGTTATCACCCCAAACCACAGTTCAGAGTTCACTCTTGGTGTTATATATTTTGTAGGTCTGGACAAATATACAATGACATATATCCACCATTATAGTAGCATGCAGTGTAGTTTCACTGCCCTAAAAATCTTCTGTTCTCTGCCTGTTCCCCTCCCTTCACCCTAGCCTTTGGCAACCACTGATCTTTATACTGTGAAATTAGTTTTTGATGGGAGGGGAGAATGACAATGAAAACAAATGAACAATCAAATACAGAAGACAAGAGCATTTAGACTCAAGGTACACGGGTTGAGGTGAGTGGGGAAACAAGACCTAGACAGAAACTCAAGCAACTTTACAAGTAAGTTAGACACACCTTTCTCAGCCCCACCCATTCTCACATCTTGCTGAAGACTCAGCTCAGTGGATTTGAAACAATTTTAACAGTGAAAACCTATGTTGAAATAAAAGTGTATATTTTTATGCATAATATAATAAGAATATAATTTATATAAATATATGTTAGCATGAACGTTCAGCTATTTTAATGAAAGCTATAGTCTTATGCGTACCCCAGCATCGACCTCAGCTGACAGCCTCTAGTCCATTTTAAAAATTTCAATTTAGTTTAATGGAATTGAGATTAAAATCCAATTCATAGTAACAAATATTTGCAAATGATTCTTTAAAGGAATTCACACTGCAGTCTAGGACTATTTCTATTAAACTGAATCAGAAGTTTGGAATAGCGCTAACAACTTGTTTGCTTTCTTTAATATAAACATGAAAGTCTAAGACACGCCTAAAAATGTATAGTCAGTATTAACAGCATTTATGTCAAAATATTACCAAAATATGACCAAGTTTTGTGTTCAATTGCTTTTATCCAGTTGTATTGTATTGTACTAGTCCTTAAGGAAAGAATTCACCAAAAAGCATTCCTGAGTTTTGCCAGGAACATGATCATTTAAGTATTATTATGGTGTAGTTTTAGATGTGCATAGTCATAGGCTTAAATTTTTAAATGACTAGTACAAAGCTATAAACCTTTCTAAGCCAAGGGTACATCTGTAAGAGCTATATATGAACAGAGCCAGGGAAAACTCTGGGAAAGAAGACTATTTAAAAGAGCTAGCCTTGCCAAGTATTAAAAAATATGATAAACCTCTAGTAATTAAACTGTGTGGTGGAACAGATAATCAATGAAAGAGGCCACAGGGTATAGAAATAGACCCCCCTTCCCCAAAAAAGAAATAGACCCAAATACATATAGAAGACATGAATATGATCAAGTTGAATTCTTCAGTATAGAAAAAAAATGAATTTGACACAAGGAGGGAAAGTTACACGGGAGCAGGGTGGAAAGCTGGATTTCCTTCATTCCTTATGTCAAAATTCATTTCTGGTGCAGGGGTGCACTGGAACCGGCATACAACCAGCTGACAAGAGGTAACTGTGCACATCTTTTTCTAACTCTGTGTTAAGTAAAGTTACATAGATAGTTTGTAATTGATCATGGTGGGGTGTTTACACTTCAGAAATTGGCAAATATTACAAATCAGGGCTTTTCTTTTTTGTTTCTTGAGATTCAATTTCCAGTCACCAGTTCTGGAAGGTTAAAAAAAAAAAAAGTTATGATATGAACCAGAAGATAATGTGAGTATTTTTCTCTTAATAATTTTAGAAATGGTAGAGAAAACTTTTTACAAAAATCCAAAATACAGTTTACTACAAAAAGTAGAAATCTTCTACTCTGAAAATCTTCTGTAAGTAATACCAAAGTTAAAATATCAAAATGGGTGAAAATATATACACAGATAAAACAGGGCTGATTTTCTTAATATACAAAGAGTGCTAACAGGGAAAAGAGTTATTCAATGTAAAGATGATTGAAAGACATCAATTGACAGTTAACAGAAATATAAAACTGTCCAATAAATACATGAGAAAACTGCTCAACCTCACACCTAACTAAAAAACCCAAACTGAAAAAAATTTTAAACCTATACAATGGCCAAAATTTAGTGTGGGTTGTGATGATGAGGGTAGATATGGGGAAGCTTATTCATTCACTGTGAGACATGATTAAATTAAATTTGATAGTATTAAGTGAAATTTAAAATTCATATTTGTTTTAATCTAGTAATTCTACTTCTAGGAATTGGTTTTAAAGACTTTCATAGACTCACAAAAGTAAGACAGGGATGATTGTTATGACTGTTTGGATGAAAGTTATATATCACAGCCTAAGAAATTACCCCCAAACTTAAAAACTTAACATCATACCAAACATTATTATTTCATGCAGTGTCTGTGTGTCAGGAGCTGGAGAGCAGCTTAGCTGGGTGGGTATCTCACGAGGTTGTAGTCATGGTGTGGGTGGAGGCTGCAGTCGTCTGCAGATCTGACTGGGGCTGGAAGATCCAGTTCCAATGTGACTCACATCCATGGCTGAAAAGTTGTAGGAGACCTTAGTCTGTCATCCCAAAGACCTCTCTGTAGGACTGTTGCAGTGTCCTCAGCACAGGACAGCTGGCTTCCATCAGAGTGAGCGATCTGGGAAAGAGCAAGCAGAAGCCACAGTGCTTCATAGGATCTAGTCCTGGAAGTCACACCTGACCACTTCCACAATATCCTAGTTACACAGGTCAACCCAATTCAGTTAGGGAACTGTACACAAGAGGGCACAAAGACCAGGAAGAAAGGCTCATTGGAGGCCGTCTTGTGAGGCTAGTTTACACCATTTGGACTAACAAGAAAAAAAAAAAAAAAATCTCAATACTCATTAATAAAATACTGGTTAAGATTTTTTTAACTTAATAAAATGTTATAGAACCATTGAAAAGAAGGAAACACCCTGTCTCTGCTGTGATGGAAAAATGCCCAAATTTAAAAGTATGTAAAGCACATATCTATACTTTTATAATAAGATTTCCTGGATATTCTTATAAAAATAGGGATATATGTACAATTACATGCATAGCAACATGAAATAGCTGCAACAGTTTACAAGGAGAGCTATCAGTGGGCAGTGAAACTAGGGGTGATAGTGGTTAGGCATATATAGCTTTTTATTGTATGCTCTGAACTTATAATAGAAATGTTTGAAAAAAATGTTACTGTGGACATATATCACATTTATAATTTTTAAAGCTAGTTAACAATATGCTCCACAGATATTACAGGACAGACAGCCAAAGGGGGACATTATTTTACCCAAGCTTAGGCAGACTTCCTTCAGATTCTAGCTCCTGCTCAGAAGAGCTGAGAAGATAAGCAGGGAAAACATAAGATGGTTTACTGAGCTGAGGACTGAGTTCTGCCAGTCTTCCAAGTCTTCCAGTCTCCAGCCTCTGCAAAGCTGGATTAACACGAGACAGGAGTTGTCCCCAAAGCAGAAATGTGTTCTGTAGTGGACGGCTTCCTATCTGAGGCCACAGGGGCCTTTGGAGTGTCTGGCAGCTGAGATGTGCAGGAATGGTAGGGTTTGCAGTAGGCAGCAGGGACCCAGGGTCACACCACCCCAGAATGCCTCTTAACATCTTGATGTTAGCAAACCTTGGCTCCAGTGGATTTCCAAAGTGTCTGCTACCCACTGGGGCATGTGAACACCTGTCCTGGAAGATTTTCAGCTGCTGGAAGTTGCATGATCACTCCTGCTGGATTATCTTGCATGGATTGGAGCCCAGGAAAGCCCATGCTCAATTTATTATAAGGCCAAGTTTGGCATTTGAAGCCTGGAAAATGTCTTCCACTGGGTTGAGAAAGAAGATAGCTGAGAATTGTCTACAGCAACAAAATGGAGTCACAAGGTTTTAAGGGAGCCTCCTAAAAGCTTATATCAAATGCCAATAATACAATGATAATTGTATTTTGATAATGTATATTGTCACCCTGCTTATTTAACTTATATGCAGAGTACATCATGAGAAACGCTGGGCTGGAAGAAACACAAGCTGGAATCAAGATTGCTGGGAGAAATATCAATAACCTCAGATATGCAGATGACACCACTCTTATGGCAGAAAGTGAAGGGGAGTTAAAAAGCCTCTTGATGAAAGTGAAGGAGGAGAGCAAAAAAGTTGGCGTAAAGCTCAGCATTCAGAAAACGAAGATCATGACATCCGGTCCGATCACTTCATGGGAAATAGATGGGGAAACAGTGGAAACAGTGTCAGACTTTATTTTTTGGGGCTCCAAAATCACTGCAGATGGTGACTGCAGCCATGAAATTAGAAGATGCTTACTCCTTGGAAGAAAAGTTATGACCAACCTGGATAGTATATTCAAAAGCAGAGACATTACTTTGCCGACTAAGGTCCGCCTAGTCAAGGCTATGGTTTTTCCTGTGGTCATGTATGGATGTGAAAGTTGGACTGTGAAGAAAGCTGAGCGCCGAAGAATCGATGCTTTTGAACTGTGGTGTTGGAGAAGACTCTTGAGAGTCCCTTGGACTGCAAGGAGATCCAACCAGTCCATTCTGAAGGAGATCAACCCTGGGATTTCTTTGGAAGGAATGATGCTAAAGCTGAAACTCCAGTACTTTGGCCACCTCATGCGAAGAGTTGACTCATTGGAAAAGACTCTGATGCTGGGAGGGATTGGGGGCAGGAGGAGAAGGGGACGACCAAGGATGAGATGGCTGGATGGCATCATAGATTCGATAGACGTGAGTCTGAGTGAACTCCAAGAGATGGTGATGAACAGGGAGGCCTGGCGTGCTGCGATTCATGGGGTCATAAAGAGTCGGACACGACTGAGCGACTGAACTGAACTCAATAATTATTAAAGGCGCATCTGACATTTATGTGTGTGGGAGGAGGGTGGTGTTAGTTGCTCAGTCATGTCTGACTCTTTGCAACCCCATGGACTGTAGCCTGCCAGTCCCCTCTGTCCATGAAATTCTCCAGACGAGAATACTGGCATGGATTGCTATTCCCCTCTCCAGATCAGACATTTGTTAAGTGCTTATTGTTCACTTACTAGTCATATCCATTTTCCAAGTTAAAAAGCTGAGAACTGGAGAGGCTAAGCAAACCTCCCAAAGATATTATGCACCTTTTTAAAAAATTTCGGTTTGACAAATAAGGTGTATAACATACTTGGGAAAGTTAGCCTCTCCAGTTCTCAACTTTTTAACTTGGAAAATGGATATGATTAGTAAGTGAATAATACTGACTAGTAAGCCAGCCAACAGCTGAGTCATTGGAAAAGTCCCTGATGCTGGGAAAGATTGAGGGCAGAAGGAGAAGAGGGCATCAGAGGATGAGATGGCTGGACGGCATCACCAATGCAATGGACATGAACTTGGGAAAACTTCAGGAGATGGAAAGGGTTGGATACAACTGCATGACTGATACAACAAAGCAAACTTCCCAAGGATACTATGCACCTTTTTTTTTTTTTTGAATTTTGGTTTGGCAAATAATTCAAAAATATACTTTAAAAAAAAAATGGAATCAAACATTTTAAGAATTCATGAAGCACTTCTGCCCAAGGAAATAGAAGAATGCTGCTTAGTTGACCCATGACTGGAGACCATCAGTGGAATTCACAGAAGGGGAGATTTCTGTTCGCTATAAAGCATAAGCTTATTCAGAATTAAACTATTCAATCTATTTTCCTGAGAGGTAGTAAACTCTACATCACTGGGAATGTTTAAGCAGAATCACAGTTACTACCTGTTAGGTATAATACAGAGAAATGTGAGCAGCTTACCATTGGGTTCAATTTCAAATCTAAGTTCCAATGTTTCTATGAGAATAAAGGCTTCATTTTGTTATGCTTTGGGTTGAATTGAATTGAAGGTTCTAATTGCACAAGGCTGGATAGAGTATATTTCTTGAGGGTGTAGGGTTTTAAAAATGATAGCAAACACTTAAGTACTCATTATATGCATGACATTGTTTAAAGTGCTTTACATAGATTAACATAGGTAATCCTTCATAACACCCTAGTGAGGTACATATTATGTACACAGGATTTACCTGAAGATTCTAATTCTGGGTACCAAGTCCATGCTCTTCAGCACTCTACAATGTTTATGCTCCACGTAGTAAGATAGTTGCAGTTACAAGACCCTTCAGGTAGAGAAGGTTTAGCTAAGACACTGCAGATAAATGAACAAACAGACACAGGAAGTGGTTTGTTGCATAATAGGGAGTTTCTATCCATGTTTCTATAGTTACACCACCAAACCACAGACTGATACCAAGAAAAAAAATCAGTGCAAGAAAACCCTCGATATCATTAACATTCCTTGATTCTGAACTCGGCACAAATCAGCTTAATCTAAAATTTTTAGATTAGTATGGGAAAAGGAAGATAAAGAGAAAACAATGAAAATAGCATTAGTAGAACATAAGTTTCCTACCTTTGGTTTCTTTATTTTTTCCATAACAATAGGACTCCTTTCCATAGAGCAACAACCATAAGACATTTACTGTCCCTTATTGAATGCAAATCACAGTGAGGTGCTGGTGGTACCAGCAACGAGAGGAAAGGTCTTGACTGACATCTCCAAGCCTCCAATAGCTCAGTAGTTCAGTTCAGCCTCAGTTCTCACATATGCAATAGAAATAATAGTACCTCTCTCAGAGGATCCTTTCAAATATTGAATAAGTTAACGTGTGTAATTTTAGAACTCTGCCCGGCACATAGGCACATAGAAAATCGTCAGTTAGCGTTAGCTATTAATATTAGCTGGTGTGAGGGGAAATGGAACATTTAAGTGTAAATCTAAATTTGCAAAGAGATGTTATGTTACTGAGTGGCATGTGAGAATCAGATGAGAGTTATAGATACTAGATACACCTGGGTTCAAAGTGGGGTGAGATGGTTACCAGTGGGAGTGGTAGGGGCCACTGGGGCAGACTCTCAAGGCGAGGAGAGGAGAGCCAAGAAACGGATTCTTTTGCCCACCTTTGATGTGGCATACTTTCAAATTCTGTCACGAGTAAAATTTTCTCAGCTAATCTAAGGTGGTCTATGATATAACACTTGACCACAAACTAAAAAAAAAAAAAAGAAGAGAATCAAAAATTTAAACAATAGGTGGGAAACAATGATACACAAAAGAATTAAAATGCACTAAGAAATAACATGTTATTTCCTTCCCAAATAAAACATATGTACGTATAATAATATGTGCTTAATATTGATATTTTTTCACTCTTCCAGCTAAATTCTTCCATCAGATTACTCAAATTTCTTAGCTTCAAAAATAATTATTATTTTTGATGTTGACCTGACAAAGTGAAAGGCAACTGACTGAGACATGTGTCTGTATAATCTAAACACATGCACATCTATATTTTTTACTGGGAGGGGAGTAAGGGTAACTTGCAAATGACTAAACTCTTCTTCCTGACTCATCTCATTTACTCTTATTCTGACTTTTAAAATGATAACTAATCATTTACTTTGTTTTCTTGTTATGAAATATCTGACTTGTTTTAATGTCTTGAGTACACGTTACCAGATGCACTAAACACACACTGTCTGGATGCACTCAACAGTTTACAGAACTCTTTCCCATGTACTCTATCAGTTACCTCTCACAGTAATTTTGAGAGGAACACATTACTCATTCCGTTTTACAGATGTGGTAACAAGAGTAGAGTCTGTGTGACTTTCCCTGGATCCCACAGCTTCGACTGGTCTGAGATCTGGGCTCAGATGGTATGGGAATATTAGCAAAAGTATCAGAAATGATTGTTATGCCTTGAAGAGTCCTTGTCAGTTGACTGGTTAAAAAAAAAAAAAAGAGGAGAACAGTACAGACTTATATTTGAGTCTCTGTCTATAAATTTTTTGTGCTGTTATTTGTCTTACTTTATTTCTTTTCTTTTTTTTTTGCTTTCCCTATTGAAAGTTATTTTTCCTCACAAGCTTCTGAAGCCTGCAAGAATTAGCAACTAATTCCTGAAATTCCTGACTATGGTCTGGTCTCTATTCAGGTGAGTAAGAAGAGGAATCAAGCAGAGACACGCTGGACTGCTGGGCCCTTGGAAATCTTCCCAGGAATTGTCCTATTGTTTATCCTCATAACTTTATCCTCATATCCTTTATAACTTCCCTTGTGGCTCAGCTGGTAAAGAATCTGCCTGCAATATGGGAGACCTGGGTTCGATCCCTGGGTTGGGAAGATCCCCTGGAGAAGGGAAAGGCTACCCACTCCAGTATTCTGGCCTGGAGAATTCCATGAACTGTATAGTCCATGGGATTGCAAAGAGTCAGACACAACTGAGTGACTTTCACTTCACTTTTTATTCTCATTAGGGATGAAAGTAAATTGTTAAAGCTACAGGCCTGTGTATTGGCGTCATTGGCCCCAGAAAACGTGGCCAACGCGAAGGCTGGCAAAGCTGCTTCCTGCTGTAAAACTCTTTAGCATAAGTGGTGGCTCATGACAATAGACTTGCAACAATGTAAGGAGTTTTTACAAAGAACTGGGCACCAGGGTTGTTGGAGGAGAGATTAGCAGGAAGCCCAAGATAACTTAGGAGCCTATTCATAAGCAATTGTTGGCCACCAGAAAAAATGTTCACCCAGTCCTGGAAATAGAAACTCATGGCCTGATGAACTATGGACTTCTGAGTCTCATGAGTGGAAGGAGTAAGAAAAGCGGATGAAGAGAAACTTCATGGTTTAGGAGAAAATGGGAGGGGAAAAGTAACCCCTTAAAAAGGCAAGTGGATGGCAAAGGCAAGGACGGAGAAGATTTCAGTGGTGTGATAGTTAATTTTATGTATCAGCTTGGCAGGGCCGTGGTGCCCAGTCATGTAGTCAAATATTATTCTAGATGTTTCCATAAGCATATTTTTCAAATAAGACTAACTCTTAAATGAGTAGAGCTTGAGTAAAGCAGATTGCTCTCCGTAATGTGGGTAGGCCACTTCCAATCAGCTGAACGCCTAAAGAGAACAAAAGCCTGACCTTCCTGAGCAAGAGGAAATTCTGCCAGCAGATGGCCTTCCTTGTTCTTTATTTTATTTATTTAGTTGCACCAGGTATCAGTTAAGGCATGTGGGATCTAGTTCCCTGACCAGGGATAGAACCTGGGCCTCCTGCACTGGGAGCATGGAGGCTTAGCTACAGGACCACCTGGGAAGTCTTGGCTTTCATTTGACGTGAACTACAGCACTGTCTCTTCCCTGGGTCTGAAGGCTGATGGCATTAAAATTTAAACTGCTTAGATCTGCCAGCCTCCATAATGGCATTATGGAACCAATTCATTAAGTTTCTTGAGTTAAGAGACAGAGAGATATGTATCTCCTACAGGTTCAGTTTCTCTGGAGAGCCCTCATACAGGTGGGTTCTAGTCCTCAGTCTGCAAGAAGGGGATTTAAAGCTGGTGAACCAAGGGATTGTGAACCAAGCCAGGCGTGACTCTGATTGGCAAGTATTTGTATACTGATCTCACCTTTGGCTTCTTAATTTTCCAACAATAGTTTTTCCTTGCCAACTTTTCTTACTTTTAATTGAATACATCTTATTATACTTCCTGTGTTATTATAAGTCCCCTTAATTCCTTTTTAGGATGTTAGAAGTATAAATAAGTAAATAGATCCTCATCATTTGAAGCCATGATTTAAGGCTAGATTTAGATTGCTACCTATAAGGAAGAAAGGAGCACATAAGACTGTATATTGTCACCCTAATTATTTAACATATGCAGAGTACATCATGAGAAACGCTGGGCTTGATAAAGCACAAGTTGGAATCAAGATTGCCAGGAGAAATATTAATAACCTCAGATATGCAGATGACACCACCCTTATTGAAGGTGGGAGGAGAAGGGGACGACAGAGGATGAGATGGTTAGATGGCATCACTGACTCAATGGACCTAAGTTTGAGTAAACTCCAGGAGTCGGTAATGGAGAGGGAGGCCTGGTGGGCTGCAGTTCATGGGGTCTCAAAGAGTCAGACACAACTGAGCAACTGAACTGAACTGAACTAACTGAAGAACAAAATGATGAGGAGATACAGAATTCCAAGTGCGTGTACAAAGGAAAGTACTTTGGTAAAAGAACAGAAAGTATTGAAATTAATTCAGAGGATAAACGTCAAACCACAGATATGTGAGCAAGAACCAACAACTCTATATTTAAAAAGAAAAAAAAGATGAGTAACAAAAGGGAAATGAGTTGTTAGTAGGCTTACCTAAATTTTTATAAAAATTATATAATTAAAAATATTTTTTGGTGTGAGAAGATTAAAGGGTTCAAGGATATGATACAAGTATTGAAAACATTGCTATGTTGTCTTCATACATATACTTTTCAAAATGTGTATGCTCCTTATTCTAAAATATTTTTCTAAATTAAAAAACGCAGATACAATTTCATGCTGTGTCAGTAAGAGGACTTTAGGGCTTTTCTGACTATCTGTGATTACAGAAAGACACTAGAAATCATGAGGAACAAACAACAGTGAACTCAGAATGTCATACCACAAAAGAAGAGTAGGGATGAGAACACTCCACCCACCTGCCCATGGGAGAATCTCGCCTGAGTGAAACATTGAGAATCAGCCCACAGACCTCAGGAAGAGGCATTCCTCCTCTAACAACTCATCTTTCCTAAATAGAAAACATCTTTCAATCTGATTTCCTTGCTCTCCTGTGGTGTATCTCACACCAGTCCAACCATGAATTAACAACACTATCGCAGCAGCACATAGATTGTTTGATCGACAGTCCAAGGAGGAGGCCAGATTACTTGTTCCATAGGAAGAGGCATTCCTCCTCTAACAACTCATCTTTCCTAAATAGAAAACATCTTTCAATCTGATTTCCTTGCTCTCCTGTGGTGTATCTCACACCAGTCCAACCATGAATTAACAACACTATCGCAGCAGCACATAGATTGTTTGATCGACAGTCCAAGGAGGAGGCCAGATTACTTGTTCCAAGTCCCAGGCTGGCTCATTACTTCCACTGAATTTCCTCTAACCTGGAGGGGATCAAGGAGGAGCAGTCGTGAGTCACGGGCTTTTCATTAGGTAACTTTCCTTTCATTTCCATTTCACATTCTACTGATTGCCAAGGAAATCATGTTGAGGTTTTCAGCCACTGGTAGCAAGTCCTTCAAGTTGTCACTGAAACATAATTTGAAGAAAACAAAGTAGATCTATAAAAACGGAAATTTTTTTTTTTTTTTTAGGTTTCTTTCTTTACAAATACAACTCTGCTCAAGTTCCTCTATAACTCATGAGATGCTTCTGTGGTTAAGCCAGAGGGCTGCTATGTTTAAAAAATACAACCCCAGAAACAGTGGTCAAGCTGTTAGATGGCCAATGATTTCAATACAACTTCTAATTTCCCAAGCAGAACCTTTAAAGAGGGCACACATCTGGGACATTGTCTAGCACCCACCCTTTGAAATGCATTCCCTATATATATTGATATATATGAAATCTGTCACTGTTTATTTTATGACAGATAGTTTTACCTATTAGCATAGACAGAAAAGACACTTTAGTACCACACTGAAAGTTCTATGGATCTTGAGTGTTAAAACGTGTTAAATAATTCTTTCCTAGCACGTCTGACTCTTAAACAAGTTAGAAGATTCCGTGCATTTAATGAATCTTAACATGAAGTTAAAAACAGGAAGAGGTCTTTAAAACACTGATAAGGTAATGGCAACTCATGATAAAAAAAAATCTACACCAAGGAAACCAGAATTGAAAGAGACACCTGTACCCCAATGATCATTGCAGCACTGTTTACAGTAGCCAGGACATGGAAGCAACCTAGATGTCGACTGGCAGACAAATGGATAAGAAAGCTGTGGTACATATACACAATGGAATATTCAGTTCAGTTCAGTCGCTCAGTCATGTCGAACTCTTTGCAACCCCATGAATTGCAGCACGCCAGGCCTCCCTGTCTATCACCAACTCCCAGAGTTCACTCAGACTCACGTCCATCATGTCGGTGATGCTATCCAGCCATCTCATCCTCTGTTGTCCCCTTCTCCTCCTGTCCCCAATCCCTCCCAGCATCAGAGTCTTTTCCA
>SJYX01010912.1:156404-179884 GCA_006410675.1 Oreotragus oreotragus
GTATCTTTTCAAGGATGAACCAGCATATTGCCTATAACTCACTTTCAAATGATTCAGCAGAACCATTTGAAAGAGAGTGAGAAAAAAGATAAAACAAATGTGGCAAAATGGTAATGATCGTGACTCCAGAAGAAGGTTCTTAGCTTTCCTGTCAGGCTTGACATTTTCAAAATAAAAAGTGGTGAGGATACAGACCATGCAGGCGAGTTGTCACTTGCTCTTTGCATTTGTTGGGCCTATCTTGGTTTGTTACCCAACCTGCCCAGTGAAGAAAGTGATGTGCTCGTGATGAAGAGATGATAGGCCACTGGGACTTTCCTGGTTGGTCCAGTGGCTAAGACTCTGACCTCCCAATGCAGGGGGCCCAGGTTTGATTCCTGGTCAGGGAACTAGATCCCACATGCCATAACTAAGAGCCGGCAGAGCCAAATTAATAAAAAAAATTTTTTTAAGAGAGATGGGCCACTGCAGTGCATCCCAATCTGTTCATGGAAGAAATAATGCTGGGACTTTACACGGGGGTACTCAGCCCCGCCCTACCTAGCTGCCTGTGAGCCAACGCAGAGCTTAGTGGCTCCAGCACTCAGCCCAGCACTGCAAGCCAGGCCTGCAGTCAAGGAGCGTGGAAACCTTCAGGTTCTACCTGTTTCTCTGTCTCCTCGTTGAATCCTCCCCTGGCAGAAGAGGGGGACCTTTCCCCCTCAAACCTATCTCCTTTACAGGTCTGGAAACACAACACCCAGACTTGAATTCTTTATGCCTGAACCCATCCCTCCCAGGTCCCCAGTTCTTTGGGGACTGAAGCTCTGTCCCCCTCCTCTTCAAGCACAGATCCCTCACTTGCAGGTCAGAGAAGGGACTTCCCTGGCCGCCCCGTGGTTAGGACTTTGCTTTCCAATGAAGGGGGTGTGGGTTTGATCCCTGGTCGGGGAGCAGGGATCCCACACACCCCCCCAGGCCAAAAATTCCAAAACATAAAACAGAAGTAATATTGTAACAAATTCAATAAAGACTTAACCAAAAAAAAAAAAAAAGGTCCACATTAAAAAAAAAAATCTGAAGGTCAAAGAAAAGGATGTAAATTGTGGGGATTATGAGTGCCAAGGGTGCCGTCGGTCAGCGCCATGGCACATCTGTTAGGGATCATCCTGACTGTCACGTTCTAGTCAGCTCTCACCTCATCAGGCGGGGGGCAAAGGTCTCAAACCCCAGGCTCTGCTGCCCAGAGGTGGTCCTCGCTGGTGATGGGGCCTGGTTTCCCCTTCTGAAGAAGGTCCCTTCTAGGGCCCCACGTCTGCTTGTGCTAGTTGCTCCTCGTGTCCGATTCTTTTGCGAACCCAAGGACTGTAGCTCATCAGGCCCCACAACCCATGGGATTCTCCAGGAAAGAATACTGGAGTGGGCTGCCATCCCCTTCTTCAGGGGATCTTCCTGATCCAGGGATGGAACCTGGGTCTCCTGCAATGCAGGCAGATTCTCTACTGTCTGAGCCACTGCAGTCTGCTTAGAGCTTCCTGGTTCATCCCAGCCCAGGACTCAGAGCTGAGTGAGCAAGACAGGCCTTCCCATCCACGGAGAAAGTCCTAGCGCATTCCTGTCCTGGCATGTCTGCCTACTGGCTCCAGCCACCTTCCCAAAGTGTTCATCAAGAGCAGTGCTGGTGGTATGGTGGTGAACGTAGCTGCCTCCCAAAGTGTCCTAAGAGATTCTTGGACCTGTGGCCTCGGGGGAGCAAACACATATCCCAGGATGGTTCACCCCCAGAGACTCTGGTGACTTTTAAAAGCCCCTCCAATGGTCCAAACGTGAGCCGAGTGGAGTCCATCTCCCAGACACCAGGTCCTCGGAGCTGAGGCAGACTTTTACTTCTAGTTCAGCCCCGCAGCCTATCCTCCCCAGCCTCTCCCGAGGCCCACCTTCAGAAGCCTGCCTGGGAACCAACCCTCTCCTTCCCTGTGCCTTCCCAGACCTCTCGCATTCTTCAAGATACTTGTGCCTCAAGTATCTCTTCAGAACCCCGGGTGGCCTGCCTTTCAGGGGGGCAAGGGCAGGGAAGGCCACACGCGGGGGCCGGGTGCCTTTCAGAGGCAGTGGAAACCTGAGGAGGCTTTTAGGGGAGGACATATGAGCCAATGGCTGCTTTGAAGATCCTCTGGTTACTGGGCAGAGAGGGTGAGGAGGCCGGGACAGGGTCCCACCAGGCTTATCCATTTAACCCTTTGCACTCTGGGCCCCTGCACCTCGCCCAACCCCAACCCCTGCACTGGGGGCTCCAGGCCCTTGTGGAAGCTGCGGCCTTGGGAGCCGCCATCAGGTCCACCCCCAGGGCTCAGTGGTGCCACAGGGGAGAATGGGACGGGCTTTCTTTCCACCGTGGCTGGCAGCGCTGACAGATGAACGTGCAGCGGAGGCAGTGAGTGCCGAATGCTAACAATGAGAATTCATTCCAGACTCCCAGTGGGCAGAGACCATCTGGACCCGACCAGAGGCCACTGGTGGGACATCCCCCGTCCCTCGGTAGGGGGCAGGTGCTCGCCTGGGCCACTCGGAGAGAGGCTTCGGAAATCCGAAGGGGCACCCTTCCTTTGCCCTTCAAAGGGACGTGGAAATCAAACAGCACCAAATGAATGGGTGGAAAATGTTACACAGCAAACACGGGAAGGGTTTTGCCCCCAGATAAAAGGGATGGAAAGAAGAGAGAAATGGAGGTGGAGGGAGGTGGGTAGAGCAGCAAGAAGGGAGGGGAGGGGAGGGGAGGAGAGGAGTGGAGGAGGGCCTCAGAGCTTTCTCAGGTTACAGAGAAACAGAGGGAGGACCGAAAGGAGAAGCTGAAGTGGGGACCGCTCCAGCCCTTGAGAGGAGCTGCCCCGTGGGGCAGAGTGGAGACAGTGCCTCTCAGAATCCACAGCTGGGTTTGGGCAGAAAGCCCCTCCTCTAATGAAGAGAAGCCCACTGCTGCCACCCTTGAGGCCTCAGTCACAGGTTTACAAGGCTGTTAGGACTTCCCTGCAGCCCTGGGTGGTCCCGTGGCTGAGATTCTACGCTCCCACTGCAGGGGGCACGGGTTCCATCCCCGGTCACACACCATAGAGCTCACACACCATAACTAAAGACCCCGCGTGCTGAGACCCATCGCAGCCAAATACATACATAAAATATTTAGGGGGAAAGAAGAAACAGTTCACAAGACTGGGCAACGTGGACCTCGGGACGCTGTCCCTTGGGGCCCTGGGAATCATGCTTGGCTGCAGCCATCTAGGAATTCACACTAATTTTCAAACAAAGGGGCCCTCACTTCCAGGTTGTACCAGGGCCCGCACACACTGCGTGGTCGGTGCTGGCTGTCCTTTCCAGAGGACGTTTTGCTAGAAAGGCAGAATCAGGAAGGCAGGGGCCGGCTCTGACTGCTGCTCCCTGTTTGCTAACCAAACACGTGGCTGGCGTGTTGACTTAGCCACAGGGTGGGAGTAAGCACAGGGCTCCCTGCCTCCCCCTCCAAAGAGCCGGCCTCAGATGACACGTGTGTGGAACTGTGCCCCTGCGTGTGCTGTACATGCCATTGTTCCAGAGGCGGTCAGGGCCTGCCATACTCCAGGCATCGAGTGGCCCTGACCTTTCCAGCCCTGTGTGCGGAAAGCATAGCCAGCCTGACGAAACCCGCCCAGTCCCGAGAGACCCGCCTTCCGCTGGTGCCCGATGAGCCTTCAGAACCCACATTCTCAACCATCCACATCCTTCACTGTGTGGAGTGGAGACGCCACCCAGGATGCGTCTACACCTAGAGATGTGGCTCCCACAGTGCTCGTGAGATCACCGTGGGGTCACCCGGTCTCCAAGTGATGGGCTGAGGCAGACCCAGACTAACCCAGGCTCCTTCCCCTACGAGTGCCCCACCAAGATGCAGGCTAGGGACCCTCAAATCCCAATACAATATGGGCCTCTCCCCCTGCCAGCACCTCCCTTCCGAAGACAACAGGCAGAGGCCCTGCAGACCACCCTTCCACCAGCAGGGAAATCTTGGGGTCCACTGCTCTTGCCTGGGGTCCTTTCCAAGATCCCTGCCAACAGGCCTCCTCCTCTGAAGGGGCAGAGGACCCTAAAAGCATAATTTCCCAGGGCTTGCAGTCAGATCATTGTACTTCTCAAGCCCAACTTGATGGGTAACATGGAAGACACTTGCGCCCCCACAGATGCCAGGTGCGCCAAGGATCACACCTGCCAAACCAGACAGCTGGGTCCCGGCACCTCGCCCACGGTGAGAGCAAAGCCAGGCGCAGCGGGCAGCATCGCGTCTGGGCCAAGGGAAGGCAGGCGGCTCAGAAGAGGCCATCCAGAGTAAGCAGAGGAAGCAGGAGGCCAGGCCTGCGAGGGAGCACCCGCCAGGAACTGAATTAATCAGCAGGAAACTGATGGCTGTTTCCTGACAACTGCACTCCACCACCACCAAGAGCACAGAAAACACACACACACACACGCACAGGAATTCGGAAACAGGGAGGGCAGCTGGCAACTTCCTCCAGACCCACAATGCAACCACTTTTTCAAATACCTAGACAGAACAACACAAAGCACCCACCCTCTCCCAAGTGTAGAGGGTGTGAGGAGCCCCTCCTGCATGTTATTTCTATCTTGCATGAAAACCTTTCCAAGAGGGACTGTCATTTCCCGCAAAGCAAACTGAGAGGACCTAGGTCACAGCTCACGGTGCTCGAGTTTTCAAGGCTAGGCCTGGCAGGACGACACAGGCCAGTTCTTAAACCATCTCACTCCACCCTGGACCAACAGATCTCTCCCACAGACTCCAAGACCAGGGCTTAAAGGAATCCTAGAGGGACTTCCCTGGTGGTCCAGAGGCTAAGACTCCAAGCTCCCAAAGCAGGGGGCCTGGGTTGGATCCCTGGTCAGGGAACTTAGATCAGACATGCAGCAACCAAGAGTTTGCATGCTGCAACTCAAGATTTTGTGTGCTGCAATGAAGACTGAAGATCCTGTGAGCCACAACTAAGACCCAGTGCAGTCAAATAAACATTTAATAAAAAATAAAGGAATCCTACGGCATGAGAGGAAGGGCTCAAAAGAGAGGAACCAGCTAATGTGGCAGTGGACGCCCTCTGCATGAACTGACCCGCCGAGATCTGGAGGGTGAGGGCGAGCAGTCTTCCTCTTCTCCCCTGACTCTCTTGCTTTCCACTTCTTCAGGTTGAGTACACTTTTAAACATACCACTATGGATGGAGGAGCCTGGCAGGCTATATAGTCCATGGGGTTGCAAAGAGTCGGCCACAACTGAGCGACTGAGCATATACATGCATGTGTTTCTCAAACTTCCTGCAGTTAAGAGCCGTTTTATTTGAATCCCTGGGAGAATTAACACTAACAAGCAGCTCCTGGTCCCACCACCTGTCACATGAAGTCAGCAATGCCCATCTCGGTCCACTCTGATCAAGATGCAGCTGTCAATCATCCACTTGGATGTCGTCATGGCAACATGAAACTATGTAAGTTTCTAAGCCTCATTTTCAATATTTCTTAGCTGGGTAACACTGTGCAGACCAGCAATGGTCCATGGCCAGTCCTTTTACGTGGTGCCGGCCTCAGAATGCATGAGAATGTTTATAAATTCAAGAATTTTAAATGCAGAGAGATATCTTTCTTCTTAGGCGAAAATTCTACTCACAGGTAATAGAGCCTCAAATCTGCCCCTAATATTTCAAACATGTGTTCGTAGTCACCACAGTTTAGGGGCGGTTGATTTTCCAGTCATCTCTCCTGCCTCTCCTCTCTCTTAAAAACAGAAAATAATAAAGTTTCTTAAATGTTCTTGGAACTTACATTCAGCAACACGTGACTGACTAAGCTCCACGAAGCTGAGGTGTGAAGAGAATGTTCTGTCAATGAGAAATTCGTAAGTGCTCAGAACACAGCATAAAATTTGCAGTTCTTAGGCAGGGTTACAGCGCCACTGGATTCCTGCAGATGAAAACAGGCTTGGGTTTAGATCAGCCCAAGCATCTCTGTAGGTTAAAGCTCAGAAGAGAAAGGCTGCTGCAGTAGTTCATAGTTGGCCCACGTTGGCCGTGACAAGACTGGTAACTGGGAACCACCCGAAGGCATTGTAAGATACAGACTTTTGAGTCCCGCCCAGATCCTGCAGACTCGGGGCTGGACACAGGGAACTGCATTTTATTTTTTAATAATTATTTATTTGGCTGTGCTGGGTCTTAATTGCAACATGTGAGATCTCTTAGTTGCAGCATGTGGAATCTAGTTCCCTGACCGGGGATCAAACCCAGGCCCCATGCTTTGGGAGTGTGGAGTCTTAGCCATAGGACCACCAGGGAAGTCCCCAGGGAAATGCATTTTAACCAGTTTCCTCCAGCAGGGAATAACAAATGATGTGGCCACTGAACCTGCCCTTCTGCCAAAGAACCAGGAGTGACCAGTGGCTCAAAAGATTTGGTCTTGGTAAAGTAAAATGGGTCCAAAAAAACCCAACTGGGTTTATTCCACTGGAGCAAATGCTAGCGCCACAAAGCCCTGGCACAGAGAGACCCGTGGAATAAACCCAACTTGCTTGTTTATTGAAGGTGGTCTCATATTCTCCACTTAGCTGGGCCCAACACAGCAGTCAACTAGCGTCAGCTGTTGTCCACAGACCAGGAGATCAAAGCCCAGAAGGCTTATCGTTTGCCGAAAGTCAAGTTCTTAGAAAAAACAAGACTTGCCCCGGGGCTCATGCCTCTTTTCCTCTGTGCCTCAGTTTTCTCACCCATACAATGGGGATAATACTTGCCAATTCTCAAGGTTGTTGTGAAAATTAAATGAGGGAATGGCATTGTAAGTGCACTTGGCCTGGTAGCTGTTCAGATAGTCATGATCAATTTTGAAAGTCTGAGATGACATAAAATCTGTTTCCATAGCTGGAATTTACTTATCCCAGATGGTTCTTATTAGCACTAAATACCCTGGAGATGCTGATTGGCTAGAATTGTCCTTGCACCTTGGTGGAGACTTTCTATTTGAGCCAGGAGGGCCAAGCACCCTGTAAATACCCCACCCTGGACACACACCTGGCCTGCACTTGTTCTTGGGGAGACCAGCTGGCTGGTGGAAGTTCCCTGCAAACATGTTCCTAGGCTGAGCCCCTCTGAGAGGTTTCACAGTGGGCACGCATCCAGAACATTTATTATGTCCATAATATGCCAGGCATGGGGCTGGGCACTGGAAAATAAAGGAACTGCAATAAATGAAGCAGAGTCTTCCCCTGCCATAAGCTTACAAAACTTTCAAGTGGGAATAAATTGGTTTTGATTAAAACTTTCCATTATAAAATTCATAAAATTGCCCCCTGCAAAGAGTTATGGACGTGAACAAAAAATTAATACTCCTCATTCTAACTCAACCACATCTTGTTATTTCTTTCTGGTCCTCTTCAAGCATATGGTTTTCACATGGTTTTAATCATGGAGTGTATAAGCCTGGTGTCCTGCTTATTTTCCCTGGATTGGACACTAGCAAGTTTCCATGTTGGGTGTTCAGAACCAATGATCCGTATTCATAAACACAGAACATTTGCAAGAGTGCACAGATCACCGCTTGCCTGCCCATTCTCACAGTGAAGGACATTCAGGGTGTTTCCAACTTGTCCACCGTGCCTACTCAACGCCTTCGTGCATTCATGCAGAAAGATAGAGGGGAGCGGCAACTGGTGTGTAATGTGATGGTGTCAGACAGGCCTGGGTCAAATACTGCCACAGTATGAACTTGGGCAAGTTACTGAACTAATCTCTTTGAACTTCAATTTCCCCCCAAATGGGCATAACACTTCCATCACACAGTTGTGACAAGAGACCATCAGTAAAACAACTCACAAGGAGCCTGGTGCTCAATAATTACGTGCCTTCTCTTTTCTTAAACATCACAAGGTCCTGACTGACTCCTTGGTGCCTTCTCAAGGACTGGGGCAATCAGCAGACACCCTCAGCACAGAGTGCCAACTTCCCCCACCCTCCACACAGATCGCCACCCTCCACACAGATCGCCAAATCCTGGGAGATGAAGCATTTGCAAGCTGAGGTATCCAGGAGGGAAGTGATAAGTGTTCTGCAACTTACTTAAAAAATGGTTCAGGGGTTTAAAAAAAAAACATATACATGTACAGTTCAGTTCAGTCCAGTCACTCAGTCGTGTCCGACTCTGCAACCCCATGAATCGCAGCACACCAGGCCTCCCTGTCCATCACAGGCCTTTCAGCCTCACTCACCACAGTCGAGAAGCCCCTTATCCATGAGAAGCCACATTTGCGAGGCTCTAAACACGATCACCCTGTGTTCCCTTCCTGTCTTCTTCCCATTTCACTGGGGACACCTTCTCACCCCGCATTTCTTTGTCCTCTTCGTCTCCCCAACTCTAAATACTGTCGTGACCCAGAACTGAGTCTTCCAGACTCCTCTCTCCAGCTGCGCCTCTGTTGCTTCAGTATCTTCCTCAGGGTCATGGCTTAAATCCCAACTTCCATCTTCATATCCCAAGCCTGGAGCCTCCTCCTCCGTTCTTGATGCAGACATCTGCTCATGGGTTGTGTCAGCTTGATGTTTCAAAGGGAACTCAAATTTCACAAGTCTAGCACTAGACTCTTCACCAACCGCTTGAACCTCTTTTCCAGCCATCCCCTCCAAATCAGTCCTCAGGTCCATCATCCACCATTTGTTTGAGGCAAAATGTGAAGTTATCTCAAACTTGACTCTTTTTCTTACCTCATATTCAACCCATCACCAGAGATGTTGACTCTGGGCAGTCCTCCACACTGACCCGCCCAGGCTGTGGTCACCTCACACCTGGGCTACTGCAGTAAAGGCCTGTCATGTCACCCCAATCACTACAATCTACTCACTGAGCAGCTTACACAACAGGCTGGAGGCTGGGCGTCCAAGATCAAGGTGCCTGCAGATTTGGTTTCTCCTGGACGCGCTCCTTGCCTTGAAGACGGACCACCTCCCTGCTCTTTCCTTACGCGGTCTTTTCTGCTTTTCCTCACCCTGCTGGTGTCTTCCATGTGTCCTGATCCCTTCTTCTTACAAGGACACCAATTAGATTGGATTGGGGCACCACCCTAACAACCTCATTTAACTTTAAATAACTCTTTTAGGTAACTCTTTAAAGGTCAAGTCTTTAAATATAGTTACATTTGCAGCTGGCGCTTCAGCTATGAATTTGGAGAGGCAACAGTCCATTATGGTATCATTCAGTGGTTTCCCATCTCACACAGGAAACAAGACAGCGTCTTTTCAGTGGCCTGAGAGACACCACCTGGCCTGACTACCCTGTCACCAGTCTTTCTCCAGCTCCTGCATGCAAGCAAATCAGCTTGTTTGCCATTCATGGAAGAACAGGCAGCCTCTTTACTTGTGATTCCCTCCTCAGAAGGGTCTTTCTCTCCCTGTCACAGGGTTCTCAGGTCTTTGCTGAAGCATCTCTTCTCCAGGAGAACTTCCTGCCTAATTTACAGCCTCACCTTGACCACCACAACCCCCCTCTCCCACTTTATTTTCCATCAGGACACCTGTCATCATCTCTCCCAGTGTTGACATGACATGTATTTTACATATTTATGGAGATTTGTCTGACACCAAGCTTCCTGGTGGCCGCGGTCTTTGTTTTATTCAACGCTGGTTCTCCATCATCTTGAACAGGAACAAACATTCTCCGATCAAGGTGACAGAAATTCATGACTGTTTTCAAGGGTATAATGCTGATCAGAACTATCAACTATCTCTAGAACTTATTTGGTCTTGGCCAATAAGCAACCTCCGCTTTCTCCTAGTTGATAATAAACTCGTACTGGTTTTGAGATCTCTTTCTGGTGACTGACTCTGCACAGCTACCCCAAATCCATTATTATGTCTTGTTTCTTTGCTTGTATACTTAGAACATGCTGAAATCAGCACATACAAATTCATAAATTCAGACCTCAGGGGCTTTTCTATGAAAGTTCCTGGTTTATTGAGGTGTTAACATAAACCATAGTCCTGCAAAGAGTCAGAAACTTTAGATGAAAGAAGAGAACATTTATTGAGCACCCACTTTGAAAGTGTATGATTTCACTGAATCCTTACTACAAGCCTGACTTCCCTGGTGGCTCAGATGGTAAAGCATCTGCCTACAATGTGGGAGACTGGGGTTCAGTCCCTGGGTCGGGAAGATTTCCTGGAGAAGGAAATGGCAACCCACTCCAGTATTCTTGCCTGGAGGATCCCATGGATGGAGAAGCCTGGTAGGGTACACAGTCCATGGGGTCGCAAAGAATCGGGCACAACTGAGCAACTTCACTTTCAATACCTTTATCATCAGGGCAAGCCTCTGTTACCACTGTTATTAAGTCTGTTGATACTCATTAAATCTATACATACTGTATTGTATATTGATACTGGATTAAGTCTATTGATATTGTTATTAAGTCTACTGATACTGTATTATCTACTGATGTTGTTAGTAAGTTTAGTGATACTGTATTGTCTATTGATGTTGTTATTAAGTCTATTGATACTCTATTAAGTCCACTGATCTGATTGTCTCCTCCCACACATAAGAGCCAATATGGTTCCCTGAATATATAACAAATCTACCTTTTTTTCCCTCCTGAATATGCAGAGTTAATTCACAACTCTTAAGGATTTTATATAACAAGAAGCTTATCTTCTCCACTGAGCTAACATTCTCCTGCTGGACATCCTGTGCCTGTTCTCACATGTGGAACCCTGGATACAGCCTTGATCTCAGAGGCTTGGAATAAGCAGGAGCCAGGAGGGAGGAAAGGCATTGTCTTCAGCAATTCTCCAAATACAGCATAATGTACTCTGTAAGAGTCTGGACTCCTGAGTGCAAAGCCCAGGTTGTCCAATGACTAGCTGTACATCTTGGGGAAAATACTTCACTTTTCTGTTAAATGGGAAGGATGACAACAAATACATTGACAGCATTCATAGAGACGTTATGCCCACAGCCTATAAAACTTCAGTAATGTAAGCTATTGATCTGCAACTTGCTTTTTTCATTCGTACCAGCAGTCACATGTTTGCCCTGATGGTAAACATTTAATTTCTGGTCTCTTGCTTTAATAATGCCAGTCAAACATCCTCATACATATTTCCAGAGGCTTATGTGAAAATTAGTCTAGGATATATACAGAAAACAGAGTTTGGCAAATGTTAGTCTCCAATTTGTCTAGATATCACAAAATTGTTCTCTAACGCATTTGTGCTGACTTTTACTTACATCCCCCCACACAGCAGTGAATGATACCCTCTCATCATCTGATTGTCAGGCTTGATTGAGTGTGGCCTTCTGATGTGTGTGAGATAACCTCATGAGATACTCCGTTTTCATTTCCCCGATGGTTAATGAGGTTGGATATCTTTTCATCGTGTTGACCTTTCAGATTTCCTTTTTGGCTGATTGCTTATTCACAATCATTTCTACTACAATTTATTGATCAAGGTAATTCATAAAACCATCTTTGATTTGAGGGTAGGAGAAATAGAGTCCATTGCTTAAACAGACAGAACATCACACCACATTTATCAGTTCTGTGGCTTGCCTTTTTGTAACTGTTTTAGTTAATTTTACTGGAATTATCTATCATTCCCAAATAATATCTTCACCCATTTAGGTTATTAAAGAATATTGAGGAGAGTTTCTTGTGCTGTATAGTACATCCTAAATGTAAAGAGAATTTGAAAAAGGATAGATATATATATGTATAACTGAATCACTTTGCTGTGATTTATGCATCACAGACGTCGCTTCCCAGCATGTGGCTGATCTTTTCACACTTTACAGTGTCTTCTGACTCATAGACATTTTTAGTGTTAACATAGTCAAATTTACTGTCTTTGTCTCATGAACTGTGATTTCTGTGTCTCTTTTAAGAAAATCTGTGCTCTCCAAAAGTCATATTCTGCTGTTTCTCCAAATGCCTTAAATTTTAGTATCTACATTTGGCTCATAAACCATTTGGTATTTATTTTAGTACATCATTTGGGGTAAGAATAGAATTTAATTTTACTTTTTTTCATGTAACAAGCCAATTGCCCCAGCAGAGTTTGTTAAAGAGTCTAGATTCCTCTATTTATTTGTAATGTCCTTCTGCTATATAAGTTTCCTTATATTTATGGTTGTACTAAAGTCCTCTCTAGCTAAAAAACACTATTTTAACAACTGAATAAGTTAAGACTGAACATTTGATTTGATACACCTTCATTTTTTTCTTCTTTAACGTCTCCTGACTACAAATGTTCTTTGCTTTCTCATTCAAATTGCAACTGGTTTGTCGAGTTCCACTTATTAGTATCTTGAATGTTATTATATCAAAATTTTAAAATTTAATTACATTGTAAGCAATGTAAAAATCTCATCAGGCATTTTTCATTTTTTTCTTAGAGACTGAAAAGATGATTCTAAAATTAATATTAAACCATCTAGTGTATAGGAATCTTGTATATCCAAAGCAGTCTTTGAAAAGAATTAAGTCAAAGGACTTATACTACTTGATTTCAAGACTTATTATAAAGCTGTAGTAATCAGGATTAGTGATACTGGCATGAAGACTGACACATACATCAATGGGGGGAACAGAAAAAATTCCTGGAAATAAACTCACATATGTACTGATGTTTCATTACCAGCAAAGTCAGCAAAGCAACAACTGAGAGGGGAATCTTTTCAAAAGGGATTGTGGGAACAATTGGACATCCATCCAGGAAAACAAACCATAACACTCTCCTCAAACCAAACACAAACATAACTCAGCATGGATTACAGACCTACGTTTAAATGCCAGAACCATAAAGCTTCTAGAAGTTACAGGGTCCAAGTTAGGTCTCGGCATATCTGTACCAGTCCTTAACTAATTTAACAAGAAAGAGCCAAACAATAGCAAATTGTTTCATAGCCCTGTTCCCATGAACAGCACAAAATTTTCTCCAAAACACTACACACTCCCAAACTAACATATTCAACAGCTAAATCTAATCATACTCAATATGCTTCTTTGTATCAGTGCATAAAATCCTAACAAGATTGTTTTAAAAACTCCTTATGGGAACTCTATCACCACTTCATTTCCTGATGCTCCAAAGTGAGCTGTTTAAATCAGTGTTAAGAAATTTCCCACGTCTTTCTCTTTGTTTTCCCTCTTCCGGCTGGCACAATTTTTGATATGTAGTAGGTACTACTTTGTTTAGTTTCATTTAATTGAAGACATAATATCAAGGTTTAAATGTTCATAAAAATTTATGAAGGAAACATTTCTTTAAATTACTGAAGATGAAGCCAATGGAAATGACAGTAAAACTCTAAAACACCTATTTTCTTTCATCCAAAAACTCCCTACTCTTCTATTGCAGATTAACTCAAAGAATTTAAAACATTTTTTTCAAAACCAACTAAGAACAAAAGGGTAAAATTTTAAAACGCAATTCAGGAGTTTGAGCAGATTCAGAGTTTTCTCATCATTAAAGGTAATGAACCTTTGACACTATAGCTTTAATATTCGGAGAAGGCAATGGCAAACCCACTCCAGTACTCTTGCCTGGAAAATCCCATGGGTGGAGGAGCCTGGTGGGCTGCAGTCCATGGAGTCGCGAAGAGTTGGACACAACTGAGCGACTTCACTTTCACTTTTCACTTTCATGATTGGAGAAGGAAATGGCAACCCACTCCAGTGTTCTTGCCTGGAGAATCTCAGGGACAGGGGAGCCTGGTGGGCTGCCGTCTATGGGGTCGCACAGAGTCAGCCACAACTGAAGCGACTTAGCAGCAGGATTCTTTTTCAAATGTGTTCATAACTATTCATGGTACAGTTTTAGGTTCACTGAATTTACATGCAGCATATTAGAGAGCATGACAGCTTTGAAACTCCATAGGCAAGAAACTTGTGACTTCCATTTCATTATTCTGCTGTAAATTTATAGATACGTAAACCTGTAATAGATATTTTCATCTACAAAGATTGCAGTTACAGTAAGAAGCATGATAACTATTTCATTTCTGCCATGTTTCGCACCAGTTTCTGAATGAGCACATCCAATCACGTTGTTATCTATTCCTTAAATATTTTAGGACCCTTCATGTTTGTTCCAGTATGCTAAGCCATGCAACGCTCCAAATTTCTAGCGCCGTCCAGAGGCCGCAAAACTTTAACATATTTTTGAAATCAATTATTAGAACAGAAAGGTGTCTGAAGGAGAATCTGACACAGCAACTGTGGAACAATTTTATTCATGGGACTTTTTTGAAAATCTTATAAAGATTACAGACACTGTCAGAGCAAATGCACACTTTCACAAAATTTTGCTTGCAACTTTAGGAATTTCAAAGAATACTGAAGTCTGATTCTTGGATCCCAGATTAAGAATCTTCACCTAGTTTCGTCCCCTTGAGTAAGTGAGTAGAGTGTGTTCAGTCACGTCCAACTCCTTGCAACCCCATGGACTGTAGCCCGCCAGGCTGTTCATGGGAATTTCCAGGCAAGAATACTGGAGTGGATTGCCATTCTCTTCTTCAGAGGATCTTCCCAACCCCATGTGCTGTGCTGTGCTTAGTCACTCAGTCATGTCTGACTCTTTGTGACCCTATGGATTGTAGCCCGCCAGGCTCCTCTGTCCTTGAGGATTCTCCAGGCAAGAATACTGGAGTGGTTTGCTATGCCCTTCCCCAGGGGATTTTGCCGTCAGGGATCGAATCCAGGTCTCCTGCATTGCAGGTGGATTCTTTATCATCTGAACCACCAGGGAATCCCCTTCCCAACCTATACTGGGAGCCAAAGCCCAGCACTGTGGGCCAGGACTCAGCACTTCAGTGGCCCAGCCAGACTAAAACTCAAGCTTTTGCTGTCTGAGTTCATTACTATTTTTCTGCACAGTACTCAAATTCAAAAGAGGTGACTAGGAACAAAACACAGGATAACAATTCAAAGTTCTTATTAGATGTGGAATAAAGTCTGAATAAGACAGACAAGTAGGTACAGTAACTCTAGCATAATATATTTAGTAGTAGAAAATAATCATAGCAAGCCACCAAAAATGACATTTTAGGGACTTGCCTGGTGGCCCAGTGGTCAAGATTCCACTTACCAATGCAGGGGACAAGGGTTCAGTCCCTGGTGCAGGAAGATTCCACATGCCATGAGGCACCTAAGCCCACGGGCCACAACTAGAGATGCCCATGTGCTGCAGCTAAGACCCAACCAGCCAAATAGACTAAATAAATAAAAGTGACAGCCTAGGCATGAGTGGTCAAAGTACATCCCACACAGTGAGCACAGATAACCAGTATAAAGTGATTGCTGGAAGGAAGGAAGGAGAAAGACAGAGACAAGGTGGGAAGTCAAGGAGGGGAGGGGAGAGAAATGTGTCTACCAGCACAGAAATAAGCATTCATCTAAAACGTCGTGCTTCTGCTAAGGTTAACACTGTCTTATCTGTCCAGTTAAGTGAAAATGTGACCATGATATGGTGCTTCCCTGATGGCTCAACAGTTAAAGAATCCGCCGACAATGCAGGAGACACACGGATTTGATCCCTGGGTCAGGAAGATCCCCTGGATGAGGAAATGGCAACCCACTCCAGTATTCTTGCTTGAAAAATCCCATGGACAGAGGAGCCTGGTGGGCTACAGTCCATGGGGTGGCAAAGAGTTGGACATGACTGAGCAACTAAGCATGCACACCATGTGACAATATAAAAGTCTGCTATTAAGTAGTTATCAAAGGAACAAATATTATCTCAGTTTTTTTTAACCTTGGAGTAAGATGGATCCTGCTAAGATGGTGCTTTGTTCAGAGAAGGAGCAGGTCGGGTGGAAGAGCCTGGGGGCAGGGGGGAGCTAAGATTTCAGAAGAAATCAGAAGCCACTCCGCACAAAGAGGAAGATGTGTTTGGAACCCCACATAGAGGGAAGGACAGAGATGGGAAAGAGGACAGGGTGCGGAGCGTGCAGGTGGCAGGAGGGCTCCACTCTGGGAATGTACTGGAAGAGAGAAGGACTAATCTGACTCCGCATCTCACCTATTTCTTTTGCTTTAACACTGGGCTCGGTTGCCTGTGCTGAGTCACATTGGCTCTGAACCTTTTGTAAAAGAATGCTCCCCAGAGCCTGAAATACACAGGGGAGTCTGTTCTCAGGGCTCTGACCTTTAAGGGTCCATCCACACAGAGACAAAAAGTTGCAGAACAGACAAGAGCCCTTGTTTTATTGGAAGTTTATAGAAACATCATGACTTGACCTAACTGCACAGCTGTAAGAACAAAGGATTCCTACACCAAAACGTCTGCAACAGAAAACTACCCCCCTTCCTCACCTTGCCCTTTAAAAATGCTTTGCTGAAACCCTTCAGAGAGTTTGAAGTTTGGGGAGCACAAGCCACCCATCTCCTTGCATGGCCCTGCAATGAATCTTTCTCTGCTCCAAACTCTGATGTTTTGATTTGTTTGACCTCACAGTGCATTGGGCACATGAACGTGCTGTTGAGAATATGAACTTAGTAACAGTATCTCTTTCTCAGAACCCCCAGATCTTGAGATTGGTCTAAAACTCAAAGAATGTTTAATATGAGTGGTCAATTTATGGGAAACATTGAAAGACCTAAACACTCTCTTTAGGGTGATGTAGGGGTCAAAACAAAGCAGCTAACTCTAAGAAAACTCTTTCTGACAATAGAATATATGTCCAAAGAATATTATAGACTCTTCTCTGGAAATGTTAAGGCTGANAGGAATTGAACTGGGGTCTCCTGCATTGCAGGCAGATTCTTTACCAACTGAGCTATCAGGGAAGCCCCTCAGTAACTATAAACATGTATTAATAATACATCTCAGTGGGACTTCCCTGGTGGTCCAGTGGTTAAGATTTTGTGCTTCCAATGCAAGGAGTGCAGGTTCTATTCCTGGTTGGGGAACTAAGATTCCACATGCTGTGCAGCATGGCCCAAAAAAAAAAAAAAGCAACTATACTCCAGTAAAAAATGTTTTAAAAAAAAGACTATAACTCAGTGGAAAAATTTTACTTGGGATTATTTCCTGATCAGTTTTAAGAAACACAGTCAAGCATAGAAAACATAATTTTATAAATGATCTGTAAATGGCTCATACAGAGCAGATATTTCAGGTGAAATGAAAAGGAATTCAAGCAAAAATACTGTATTTATTCCTCTGAAGGGTTTTTCAACCCTCAAATCAACTTTTCCAAAGGGGATTTCCCCACATGGAATAACAATGTAACCCCAAGTCCCCTGGCTTACACCAGAGTGATCTGTTAATGGCTTCTTTGCTCAGAACCCATTGGTGGCTCCCCCAGGTCTTTGAATGAAGTTCACGTCTTTGGACACATTCCCAATCGGCCTCTCCAGCTCCATCTTCTGCCATCCCACCTCGACACCCTACCTCCCACCCGCAACAAACCACCACTGACTCTTGGAAGTTCTTTCTGACTTGGTGTACTCTAGTCCCACAGGGGATGCCTCTGGTCCCCTCGCCTGACTTGGTGTACTCTAGTCCCCCAGTGGGATATGCCTCTGCTCCCCTCGCCTGACTTGGTGTACTCTAGTCCCCCAGTGGGATATGCCTCTGCTCCCCTCGCCTGACTTGGTGTACTCTAGTCCCCCATTGGGATATGCCTCTGCTCCCCTCGCCTGACTTGGTGTACCCTAGTCCCCCAGTGGGATATGCCTCTGCTCCCCTCGCCTGACTTGGTGTACTATAGTCCCCCAGGGGATGCCTCTGCTCCCCTTGCCTGACTTGGTATACGCTAGTCCCCCAGTGGGATGCCTCTGCTCCCCTTGCCTGACTTGGTGTACGCTAGTCCCCCAGTGGGGATATGCCTCTGCTCCCCTCACCTGACTTGGTATACGCTAGTCCCCCAGTGGGATGCCTCTGCTCCCCTTGCCTGACTTGGTGTACGCTAGTTCCCCAGTGGGGATATGCCTCTGCTCCCCTCACCTGACTTGGTGTACTCTAGTCCCCCAGGGGATGCCTCTGCTCCCCTCGCCTGACTTGGTGTATGCTAGTCCCCCAGCGGGATATGCCTCTGCTCCCCTCGCCTGCTAGGACTCAGCTAAATACCACCTCCACCAGAAGTCTTCCCTGAACTGCTTCCCAGCTTCACCACATCTGCAGAGTGAACTCCTCATGCTCTTGTCTGCATATCCCACGTCCCTCCAGTTTGAGGGCCTGCTGGGGACAAAGACCACGTTGTTTCCCCTTTATATAGAGTTCACTAGGTGTTTGGTGTTTACTGACTGAACAAAGGAATAAAGAGAACGATGGAGGTTTGTAAGAGAAAAGAGGACTCACAATGGAGCAGGGCTCTCCCTGACTTCACATGCCTGCAGTCCACAGGTAACAATGATTACCACGTATCACACAGCACAGACAAGGTCCATATAGTCAAAGCTATGGTTTTTCCAGTAGTCATGTACAGATGTGAGACCATAAAGAAGGCTGAGCACCAAAAGGAATAGATGCTTTCAAACTGTGGTGTTGGAGAATACTCTTGAGAATCCCTTGGACTACAAGATCAAACCAGTCAATCCTAAAGAAAACCAACCCTGAATATTCACTGGAAGGACTGATGTTGAAGCTGAAGCGCCAATACTTTGGCCACATGATGCAAAGATCTGACTCCTTGGAAAAGACACTGATGCCAGGAAATATTGAAGTTAGGAGAAGGAGGCAGCAGCAGAAGATGAGATGGCTGGACCGCATCACTGACTCTACAGACATGAGTTTGAGCAAACTCTGGGAGACAGTGCAGGACAGGGGAGCCTGGCATGCGGTAGTCCATGGGGTCGAATGGGACACAACTTATTGACTGAACAACAGCAATACAGCATAAAGCACACCTATTAAAAAGTAGGTACGTGAACCCACTTCGCAGGCCATGAAACCAAGGCTTGCTGGGGAAGGTTGTGGCTCGTCAGGGCTGGGAGACGGCAAGCCAGGACAAAAGGCCGTGGCTCCTTGGATCCTGAATCCCACGGCTTGAAGTAGGTCCTGCACTTGCCCTGTGATCCTACTTCTGTGGCAGACAGCCCTTTAGATTCATCCCTGCCTGTGGGGAGAAGAACAATTCTGTGTTTCAATGATTAAGCCCCTGCAGGGCTTCCCAAGGCCAAGAAGGTGCCAGGTCAGAGTTATAATACAGGGACTTCCCTGGTTGCCCTGTGGTTAAGAATCTGCCTTCCAGTGCAAGGGACACGGGTTCAATTCCTGGTTGGGGACTGGTCAGGGAACTAAGCTCTCACATGCCCGGGGTGACCAAGCTCATGTGCTCTAACTACTGAGCCCAAATCCTGTGGAGCCCATGAGCTGCAGTGAAAGATCCTACATGCTGCAACTAAGACCTGATGCAGCCAAATAAATAGTTTTAAAATTAAATTAATAATTAATTTTTTATAAAAGAGAAGTAGGAGCACACACGGCGCAAACCATCAACTGTGTCTTGGGCGACCCAGAGCCAAGACCCTCACCCTTGGACCCGACTCTCCCATCCTGCTAAGGGTGGGTGCCACACACCATCTCTCACTGGACACCAAGGATGCTCACTTCTCATGCCTTTGCTGGGTCCACCATCACCAAAAGTGGAGAAAACCCTAGTTTTCTCCAAATCAATGAGCTAAGAAGCAAGGTGAGGAGTTTCACTGGAATCTAAGGTTGCAGAATGAGGCCTGCAGCACTGTGTCTCAAATGGGGGAGGGGGCAGAGACTGCGGGAAGGATGGGCCACTGAGGGAGGAGAGGCAGGGCCGGGCAGATAAGAGATCGCATCCACCGGATGACAGGGGACTGCAGTGACAAAGGAGCTGGGAGCCGTGCTGGCGCACTGGGAGAAAGACAGAGTGTGTTAAATTTTAGACAAAGCCCACCCCGGGGGAACCTCCAGCCTTGTCTCCCAACCTGTGCTTCCCATCTCCAGCTCACAAGTCACCAAGTTCACAGAACATCCCTCATCTCTAAGGGGCTGGGTTTTGTTTTGTCACTGGGTCTCTGGGGGGTGGGGAGACTTGGGCCTCCCTGAGCCCCCGGGGTCTTCCCACCAGGCCTGAGAAAGGAGGGCAGGCTAGAAGCAGCTTCAGCTGGGACAGCCCTGCTTGGAAGGGGGAGCAACAAGGGGGCTGGGAACCAGAGCAGAGCGGGTACAAGAAAGGAGCTGGCAGTGCCAGGTCCAGATGGTGGGCAGCAGCAGAGATGTCACCAGGAGCCAAGAGGAGGGAAGAAAGTAAGAAGTAGGGAAGGTCCTGAGAGGCCTCGCCAACTGCCACAAAGACTGTGCTGGCGTGGAGGAGGAAGGGAGCAGAAAAGGAGGAAGAGCGAGCCCTGAGCTGGAGCAGGAAGGCCCAATTTAGCCCAAGCACATGTTACTTCCTCTGTAATTCCATCAAACCTCCCCCACCTCACCCCAAAGTGATGATTGGGGAATGGGGCTACAAGGGCTGAAGGTCTGGAGAGAGGCACTCCCCTGGCGCAGGACCCGTGCGGCAGGGCCTGAAGCCTGCATACAGCATCCTCCATGCCAGCCCCACAAACAGTAACCCAGCCAGGCAGGACCCGCTTCTGGTCTCCGGAGTCAGAACAGGATGTTTGTTTCACAAGCATCTTCTCCTAAGAAAAACCAGCCTAAGTCTGGAATCCTCAAAGCTAGCGCTGCCCTGGGCACCCTGAGGATGGGCTTCTTGAGGATTCCGTGGGGAGCCACAGGCCTGCACTCAGAAGACAGGAAAGGCTCTAGTCTCGGTGCTCAAGGCCCACTGTGAACAAAGGGGCAAGGATTCGCGGGCTCTCTTTCAAGGTCAGCTGTGGTCAATCAGGCCGTTCCCAGGTCAGTCCCTCTTAATCAGTGTGCGTGAAACAGTTGAAAAGCAGTATCTTAAAAACGCACAACTAAGTTTTATTAATAAAAGAATAAGACTTAGTATTCACCTAAAAGGAACCAAAAATACTACATAACATTTCTGGAGGCCAATCTAACCATCTAAATCCAGGGCCATTAGAATGTGTCTTGGGCCCAGTAATTTCCTGCTAGAAATGTATGCCAAAGATTTAATCAAAAAATACCCAAGGTTGTTCACCACAGCATTCTTTACAAGAAAAAAGAGGAAAAAAGTTTAAATTTAGGAAACTGCTTAAATATATGGAAGAGTATATCATACACTGAAATATTAATAATTACAGGCATTTTAATTTTCTTTTTTGCTTGTTTCTATTTCCTAAATTTCTTGCAACATCCGTAAATCTCTTTGTAACAAGAAAAAAAATCAATAAAAGCTATTTTCTAAAAAACAAAAGGCAGAGATCCAAGAGACTGCTTTCCTTGGACATTCGAACCCGAACTGGATTGGAACAAAACAAAACTGGACAGACACTTAAAACCACCTAAGAATATTTTTAAGGACTAAGAGGTGTTTTCCAATGAAGAGGAATTAAAATCCTCCAGAAGGTCTCCCCTGGTGGCTCAGTGGATAAGAATCCACCTGCAAATGAAGGGGACAGAGGTTCGATCCCTGGTCCAGGAAGACCCACATACCACAGAGCAACTAAGTCCGTGTGCCACAACTATTGAGCCCAAGCTCCGAAACTACTGAAGTCTGTGCTCCACAACAAGGGAAACCCCTACAGTGAGAAGCCCACGTACCGCAACTAGAGAGTAGCCCCCAGTCGCTGCAACCAGAGAAAACCCAGGCAGCAATGAAGACCCAGGACAGCCATAAATACATCTTTAAAATAAAAAATCCTCCAAAAAGCCCAAGTGAGAGCAGGGAAGGCAAGCCAAGAGCAGGGAGCTAAGTCAGGACCCAGCTTTTCCGTCCCTAGAGTGACGGCCACGGGGAGAACAGGAGGTGGGGATGAGAGGAGGCAGAGCGGCTGATGTGTGAAGAGACAACACAAGCGTTCCTTTCATCCTTGATCAAGGAAAGAACAATGACCAACTCCTTTGACAGCGAATTCAAAGAGGGGAATTACAAGATGCCAGTCTGAGACTTCCCTGGTGGTTCAGTGGTTAAGAAACTGCCTTGCAATGCAGGGGACGTGGGTTTGATTCCCAGTCAGGGAACTAAGATCTCACACGCCACACAGTGAGGCCAAATAAATAAACAGACTATAAAAATACTTTAAAAAAATAAAAAGAACTTCGCTGATGTTACACAAAAATTTTCCAGATAGTGAGCTAGGACACAAGAGGACAACAGAATCGGAACTGTCGGGAAGGCATGAGAGGACCACGCGCACCATTTACAGAAGTTGGCCTTTGTGTAAGATGAGCCAGAGCCCAAGAAAGGGAAAAGCTCACCCGCCATGGACTTAATTACTCAAGCATCGGGAAAACTTGAGGGGCAATGGGAGCTGTCTGAATTTTTCCATTCCTCTTCCTGATTGAAAGCATTAAAATCTATCTCAAAGATCAACATCTGTCCATTGGGGAAACGTTTATGGGGTGCCTCCTATCCATGCATGCATTCAGCAAACAGCCCAGAGCGAACTTAATGTGGGTACCACTCTGTGAGGCTCAAGGCGCTTCCACTTCCACTGGCCTAACAAACAAAAACAGACAGCATGAACCACTGGGGCGCATCCTTTGTAAAGATGCCGAGTAGCACGGTGACCAGGGGCTGAACGTGCCAGCTCCAGCCCATGGATTCCAAAGACCGTCACAGACATTCCTCGGCCCCAGTGGACCCTGCCTCCTCCTTTAGAAATGATGATTCCAACTTGGATAATCAATACGGCACTGACCATGAGGACAGCTGGTGCAGGATGATTCTGTGTCTCTTAAAGACATCAAATTCTCCCCCCAGGTGAAGCTGTAGCCTACAGATGACAGCCTCGTATTATAGAAGGCCGACACCTTTAGCTTTGTTCTCCGTAGAGAATTTCTCTTCAGCGAAGAGAAAGCAGTCAATACCCTACTCTGAAAACAGCACAGGTGTTTTCTGCCAGACAAAAACCAAAACCCCAAATCAAAAAACCACCTCCCCTTCCTTTTAATTAAAGAGATGCCATCCAATTGCACCTGTGTAAAGAAAGATAGGAAAAGTTGTGCTTCCAGAATGTTCCGTGTTCCAGGTACCATCAGCCCTGAAAACTTCCTCACTGTAAAACAAAATGAAGGCACCAGGAAGCGCTCCCTTGGCACCTGGCAGCTGGGACCTACACGAGGCCAGTTCACACAGACAATAATAAAAGCTCCCTTGAAATAACGTAAAGCTTCAGACATTCTGATAAAAGCCGGGAACTTCAAAGGTAGGACCGCAGAGCCCATCCCTCATTCTCCTCATTGTGTCTGATGTGGAGGGCTGGGTTCTGGGCTGACTCCACCACCTACTGCCCAAGCTTTGCCCAGTAGGACCTGTGAGCCAGCCAGCCAGCCAGCTATAGGAAGTAGGGTGGAATCTCATTTAAAAAAAAAAAAAAAAAAAAAGCTTTTAGGGCTG
>SJYX01010912.1:188255-217658 GCA_006410675.1 Oreotragus oreotragus
AAAAAAAAAAAAAGCTTTTAGGGCTGTTTTTTAAATAACTTTCTTATTTTTTAATTGGAGGATAACTGCATTACAATGTTGTGTTGGTAAAACAGACAGCTAGTAGGAAGCTGATACATAACACAAGGCGCCCAGCTTGGTGTCCTGTGACAACCTAGAGGGGTGAGACGGGGTGGGGGAGGGAGGCCCAAGGAGGAGGAAAAAGTGAAAGTGGTAGTCGCTCAGTCTCGCTCAATGTTCTGTGACCCCAGGGACTGTAGCCTACCAGGTTCCTCTGTCCATGGGATTCTCCAGGCAATACTGGAGGGGGCTGCCATTCCCTCCTCCTGGGGATCTCCCCCACCCAGGGCCTAAACCTGCGTCTCCTGCATTGCAGGTAGATTTTTTACCATCTGAGCCACCAGGGAAGCCCCGAAGAAGGAGGGGATACATAGAAGGAGGGGATGTATACAGATAATTATGACTGATTTGCATTGCTGTAGAGTAGAAATCGATAAGATTTACTTTTAAAATACTTTCTTGTCCGCGCTGCATGAGTGATCCTGGCTCCTCGACCAGGGATCAAACCCGAACTCCTTGCATTGGAAGCATGGAGTCTTAACCACTGGACCACCAGGGAACTCCCAGGATGGAACTTTATACTCACTCCTCTGCCCTGGGCGGTCAGGGGAGAGGAGGGCTATCTAGGCCATGGTGCACAGCCTACTGGTCCTTGACCTATGAGAGGTTGGTCAGAAATAAAGGAAGGAAACAAGAAAGTACTGATCTACAGATATGAGCTCAACGATTCTGCAGTGAAAGCTGGACTCAGTGCTAGGTTCCAAGGCTCTCTCCGTGAACTTGGGCAAGTCACTGCAGACTTTCAAGCTTCAGTTTCTTGGTCTATAAAATGGTAGCCTCCTTAGGGGCTGTTGAGTTGAATAACTAAAATAGCCTATGTGAAAAAGCAGAGCAAAGGTGAGATCCTTCTTCTTTTCTGCCTTCCCACTGTAACCTCCTTCTTTGAAAAAAAAGTTGTTTTTTTTTAAATTAGGTGACATAAGGAATTCTCTGGTGGTTCAATAAGCAAGGAAATTAACCCTGAATTTTCATTGGAAGGACTGATGCTGAAGCTCCAACACTTTGGCCACATGATACAAAGAGTTGACTCATTGGAAAACACCCTGATGCTGTGAAAGATTGAGGGTAGAAGAAGGAGGTGACAGAATGATATGACTGGATGGCATCACCAACTCAAGGGACATGAATCTGAGCAAACTCCGGGAGACGGTGAAGGACAGGGAAAACTGATGTGCTTCAGTCCATGGGGTCAGAAAAAAGTTGGATGTGATTTAGCTACTGAACCACCACCACCAGTGGTTACGACTCTGCACTTTCGCCACAGGNTGTTCTGCCAAACAGTTTTTCCTTTATTCAGAAGTCAATGGAAAGTCATCTCAGGCACTGAGGCAGAAGAAGGCATGATCAGGTCTATATTTGAGATGGATTACTCTGCAAGCAGAGTGGGGGTTGGAATGTGATGGGTTACACTGGAGGCAGATGGGTGAGGGAGCTCAGGTAGATACAACGCTTCTCCTTTTCCAGCCCAGAGAACGGTCTCCAGAAAGCACTGCAATTATCCACATTAGTGATTCTAGTATTAACAATTTGAACCTTATAAATCTTTTCTTCTTAGGTGAAAATAGTTTGTAATGAATCACTTTGTGCCAACCCTACCCAATGTTTTATACACAGTATAGAGCACACAGTACCTGGCAGGCATCCTCCCTAAGTTTTGAGGCAGCCAGTCCTGCAATGAAAGCTCATTAGCTATGTAGTCATTAAGGAAAAACTGGACTGTTTTCCATCATACCAGAGGCTATGAAAGGACCACATTCTGTGTCTCAGCTGGTGAGCCTGTCGAGGTCGGGGTAGATTTCCAGGAACTGTGGCAGCTTTGAAGTGTCTGACCTAAGAGAGATTAAAATGAACTTCAGTTCTGCTCTATCACATCCCAGCCAAAATGGGAGGAGCCACCGGGGGGGGGGGGCAGGAGAAAGTGGTGGAGGAGGAGGGGAAATTGAGTCACAGTCTCCTCATTGACTTTGCCTTGAATTCACCAGCACCGCTCTGCTGCCATCAAATTAGCGGAGGCATTAGCGCTTGAGGAAATAGCTACAATACATGAGTCCTTTCTCTAGTTGCTGAGGAGGGGCTATGAGTGGTTTTATGAGAAAAGAACCCATCCCTGGGGCCCTCTCTAACGGGGTCAATTCCTACTTGCTCCCTCAGCCAAGCCTCTTGTATCGCCCATGTACCTAGTCACTTGGTTCCTTTAGAAACATATCTGTTTCTGAGTCTCTGAAAACACACAAAATATAAAATGATGAGACAACTCTTGCCTCTGTTAAGACTGCAGAATCAATCTTAGACTGCGTAGAGCTAGAAAGAATCTAATCCAACAGTTTTCAAGTTCGTTTTAGTATCTGATCCCTTCAGAGGAAATCCGGTGAAGAAGTTCAAATAATATGTGAACAGAAAGCAGAGCTGCTTTTTTGAAAGGGATTTCTGGCTGGGCAATGCCTCAGTCTCCAACACACTATTTTGTGAATTAATTCTTTGAACACCCAGGACTTAAAGAAGCAAAGTCTGAAAGAAATGATTAAACAAGTTCTTCCATTTTACAGAGGACAAAAATGAGTCCCAGAGAGTTCAGAGTTTTTTGGTTTTATGAGGGCTCCCCAGAGTAGTCATTTGCTAAGAAACACTTGTGAAAAAAATAATGTTTTCTTGATGGATGATGATGTAGGTACACAGATATATTAAATGCAACTTGAGCATTTATAAGTGGATATTATTTTTTATTCAGCCTCTTAATTTTCACATCATATTTTAAAAGGTAAAGGAAGTGAATTTGCCATTAACCATATGAAAATTTTTGGAACGAACTGATTCTCCCTAAGGCTTACTAAGAGAAAAATTTAGCCCTAAAGTTATAACCAAACATTTGAGACTATGAGAAAATCAGAATACTCAAAAATTAATCCAGGTAATGAGTGTATCCCATGCGTGCATGTGTGCTCAGTCATGTCTGGCTCTTTGAGACATCATAGACTGTAGCCCACCAGGCTCCTCTGCCCATGGGATTTCCCAGGCAAGAATACTGGAGTGGGTTGCCATTTCCTTCTCCAGAAGATCTTCCTGACCCAGGGACTGAACCCACATCTCTTGCATTGACAGGTGGATAGTTTACCGCTGAGCCACTGGGAAAGCCCATGACACACTTTATAACTTGTATTTTTTACATATACATATAGTAGCTTTACTGAGCTATGATTCACATATTATGCAATTCACCATTTAAAATATACAGTTAGGGGGCTGAGACTGTGGAGTAGGAAGAGCTGAAGCTCACCTTCACAGGTGCATCAAAATCACAACTATTTACAGAGCAACTATTAATGAGAAGGATGTGAAGACTAGCTGAGAAGATCTCTACAGCTGAAGATATGAAGAGGAACACTACAATAAAGATGGGTAAGAGGGGCAGAGATGCGAGATCCGTGAGACCCACATTCTCAGGTAGATGACTCACAAGCAAAAAGATAATTGCAGACATTCTCCCCAAGGAGCCAGGAGTCTGAGCCCAATACAGAGCTCCAGGCCTGAGCTGAGCTGAGGCCTAAAGAATCCTACACGGGAGGATACGCCACCAAAACAGCCGGCTTGGAAGGCCAGTGGGGGTTTTATATACATATATGTGGTATGTTAGACCACAAAACCCATCTCAGTGAATTTAAGAAGACTGAAACTTTATCAAGCATCTTTTCCAACGACAATATAGGACTAGAAGTCAACTACAAGGGAAAAAAATTTGTGGAAAACCACAAACACACAGAGGCCAAATAATATGCTACTAAACAACTATCGGGGCTTCCCATGTGATGTAGAGGTGAAGAATCTGCCTGCCAGTGCAGGAGACTCCGGAGACACGGGTACAGTCCCTGGATCAGAAAGATCCCCTGGAGAAGGAACTGGCAAGCTGCTCCAGTATTTTTGCCTGGGAAGTCCCATGGACAGAGAAAACTGGTGGGCATGGAAACTGACCCAGGGGTCACAGAGTCAGATGCCACTGAACAGCTGAGAGCACACAACCAACCAATGGATCGATGCAGAAATCCAAGAGGAAATTAAAGAAAACACCTGGAGACAAATGAAAGTGAAAACAAGGATCCAAAAATCTGTGGGATGCAGCAAAGGCAGCGCCAGGAGGGAAGTTGCTAGCGATACAACCCTTCCCTAAGGAAATAAGAAAAATCTCCAACAGTCTAAACATACACCTGAAGGGACTAGGAAAAGGAGGACAAACAAAACTCAGTTGAGAATTTTCCTTTAAATCAAAGATTAAGTTCGCCATTGTAACAGAATAAAGAGGGGGAAAAAAAAACATAAGAACCAAACAGGCGATGATAAATGTATTTGATAAACTTCAACATTTATTCGTGGCTTAAAAACCTCTGTGGTATAGCCACACTGGGAAATAGTTCAGGACTTCTTTATAAAACTAAACATGAAACCACCATACAACACAGCAATTTGCACTCACGGGCATTTATCGCAGAGAAGTAAAAACTTACATTCACACAAAAATCTATACATAAATTTCCAGAGCAGCTTTATTTGTTTAGCCCCAAACTGAAACAACCCAGATGTCTTTCAATGGGTGAATGTTTGCACAAAGTGTGATATATCCGTACTAAGGAAAGCAGTAAAAAAGAATGAATTCTTTATCTGTGAAACAACTTGGATGAATCTCCACGGAGTTATATTGAGTGAAAAAAAACAGTTCCTGGAGATTGCATGCTACATGATTTATTTGATTTGTATAAAATTTTTAAAGATGAAATTTTAGAAATTAAAAACAGATTACTGATTCATAGGAGTTAGGGAAAGAGATGTGCATACAACAAGGCCACTTGAGCAATCTTTGTGATGATGAAAATGTTCTGTATTTTTACTATGGTCAATTTACATGTGATGAAATCACATAGAACTAAATACACATGAGTATAAGTAAATGGAGAAGGAAATGGCAACCCACTCCAGTACTCTTGCCTGGAGAATCCCATGGAGAGAGGAGTATGGTGGGCTACAGTCCACGGGGTCACAAAGAGTCGGACATGACTGAGCAACTTCACTTTCACTATAAGTAAAATGGGAGAAGTCTGAATAAGATTGTGGGATTGTAATGTCAAGGTCCTGATTGTAACATTACACTATATCTCTGCAAGATGATACCATGGGAAGAAACTGAGTAGATGGTACAGACTTTCTCAGTATTATTTCTTACAACTGTGTGTAAATCTACAAATTACCTCAAAAGAAAAGTTTGATTGAATAAAACTTCTCCTAAAAACCTAGTAATAGGTGAGAACTTCCAAATCTGATCAACAGTAGTTCTAAAAAGCATATAACAAACATACTTTTGGGGAAATAGTGAAAGCTTTTCTTGAATATTAAGAACAAGATAAATGCCTGCTTTCCCCATTTTTATTTGTCACTGAATTAAAGGTTCCAGCTACAGAATAACGCAAAAAAAAAAAAAAAAAATCTAAGTTATAAGGGCAGGAAAAGAACTAAAATTACTATTAGTCACAGGTTATATGGTTGCATATGTAAAATTCCAAAAGGAAGTACAGTTAAATTTTAGAATCAATAAGTGTATTAGCAAAGCTAGAGGAAAAGTCAATGTACAAGACTGTGTTATAGTATTCAAAAATCGATTGCAACGTTAGCCAAAAGAACCCCCAAATATTTACAATATGACATTTAAAATAAAATTAAACACATGAATAATCTACCAAAAGATATACAAGGCCTCTATGCAGAAAAGTATTAGGATTATTAGGAAAAATTGTTCAGTTGTTCAGTCATATCCAACTCTTTGTGATCCCATGGACTGAAGCATGCCAGGCTTCCCTATCCTTGACCATCTCCAGGATACTCAAACTCATGTCCATCGAGTCAGTGATGCCATCCAACCATCTCATCCTCTGTCATATACCACAGATGTTTTAAATGCCCGTTTTATAAAGTGATCAAGTTCCTGAGTTAATCTATGGAGCAGGTGCAATACTGATCAAAATCCCAATGAATTTTTGTTGTTGCCTTTTCTGAAATTGACAAGTGGTTTTGTAATTTATATTGAAATATAGAGAGATAAGGAAAGACAAACTGCTGTTAAAGAACATCATGGGAAGGACTTCCCTGGTCATCCAGAGGCTAAGGTGTCACACTTTCAAAGCAGGCAGCCCAAGTTTAATCCTTTGTCCCGAACTAGATGCCACATCTGCAACTAAATTCACACATCACAACTGAAAAAAAATAACCTGCCATGGAGAAGATCTCATGTGCCACAACTGAGACCCAGTGCAGCCAAATAAATTAATTTTTTAAAAATCATGGGAAATTTGCTCTGAGAATTAGTTCATAGAACTACTTAAAATATTAAAATCTTATAGAAGTTAAAGGAGCAAAATTTGTTGTTGTTCAGTTGCTAAGTCATATCTGACTCTTAGTCGCAACCCCATGGACTCCAGCATGCCAGGCTCCCTTGTCCTTCACTGTCTCCTGGAGTTTGCTCAAACTCACGCCCATTGAATCGGCGATGCTATTCAACCATCTTGTCCTCTGTTGCCCACTTCCCCTGCTACCCTCAGTCTTTCCTAGCATCAGGGTCTGTCGCAGTGAATACAATACTGGCACAAAAAAATGGACCAAAAGACCACTAAAACAGAAGAGAACATGTAGAGACAGGCAGTGAATAGATGGACACACAATTATGACAAAAGTGGCGGTACAGAGAAGCGGGTAAAAGACAGCCTTTTCAATAAATAGTGCTGGATCAATGTGTAAATTTTCTGTAGCTGCCATAACAAATAACCACAAACTTAGTGGCTTAAAGCAACACATTTATTATCTTACCGTTATTTAAGTCAGCAGCCCAACATAAACCTCACTAGGATAAACGATTGGCAGAAATGTTCTTTTCTGCAGGCTCTAGGAGGGAATTAATTTCCCTGCCATTTCCAGATTTCTAAAACCACTGGAGAATCCCGTGGACGGAGGAGCCTGGTAGGCTGAAGTCCATGGGGTCGTTAAGAGTCAGACACGACTGAGTGACTTCATTTTCACTTTTCACTTTCATGCATTGGAGAAAGAAATGGCAACCCACTCCAGTGTTCTTACCCGGAGAATCCCAAGGACGAGAGAGCCTGGTGGGCTGCCGTCTATGGGGTCACTCAGAGTCAGACACAACTGAAGAGACTTAGCAGCAGCAGCAGCAGCAAAACCACCCACATTCCCTATTCTACGTTGGCTTGTGGCCCCTTTCCTCAATCTTCAAGATCAACAGTGTTGCATCTCTCTGGTTTGTTCTTCCCTAATTAAATTTCCCTTTGACCGCAGCCTGGAAAGATTCTATTTTAGAGCTCTATTTGGTTAGGTTGGGCTTAGTCAGATAATACAGGATAAAGTGGTTATCCCAGAGTCCTCTTTGTAGCAGAAGGTAACATATTATGAGGCTCCAGGGATCAGGACCAGGACATCTATGTGGGATCCTCATTCCTCAGAGGTTAAAGCATCTGCCTGGAATGCCGGAGACCCAGGTTCGATCCCTGGGTTGGGAAGATCCCCTGGAGAAGGAAATGGCAACCCACTCCAGTACTATTGCCTGGAGAATCCCATGGAGGGAGGAGCCTGGTAGGCTACAGTCCATGGGGTCGCAAAGAGCTGGACACGACTGAGCGACTTTACTCTTTACTCATTCTGCCTACCACAGTCAACTAGATACTCTTTGTAAAACATAAGAAAACCTCCTTCACCACTCATCAAATACAAAATCAATTCCAGATGGGCCATAACTCTACATGTGAGAGTTTGGAAAATTAAACTTTTGGAAGAAAATATAGAAAAATGTCTTCATGATATTGGGATAGTGAAGGATTTCATGACCAGAACAACAACAATGAAAAAAAAAAAACAAACCTAAGATTGAGAAATTGATCTAGATTAAAGTTAAGAATTTTTCATCAAAATCTCCTAAAAATAATGAAAATGCAAGCCACAGAGTGGGAGAAGGTATGGGCAACATGCATCATCAATGAAGGGCTGTGTCAAAGTTTGGGTTCCCCTGAAAGCAGAACCTGAGAAAAAGGCTTGATACAGGAGCTTGCAGGGATCCATCATGTGTGTTAGGCTTCACAATAAAACAAGTTAACACCAATAAAAACAAAAGTCTTAAATGTAATGGCTAACATTTATTCAATGCTTTCTATGTGCTAAACTCTATTCTAAGCATTTTATACAAATCAACTCAGTTAATGCCTTAGACATGCCCAGAAGTAGATGCCTTTAAGGGCTTCCCTGATGGCTTAGACAATAAAGAAGCTGCCTCCAATGCAGGAGACCCAAGTTCAATCCCTGGGTCGGGAAGATCCCCTGGAGAAGGGCATGGCAACCCACTCCAGTATTCTTGCCTGGAAAATCCCACAGAGAGAGGAGCCTGGCAGGCTATAGTCCACGGGGTTGCAAAAGAGTCGGACGTGACTGAAGCGATTTAGCAAGCAAGCAAGATGCCTTTGTAACCCCTGGGGAAGGAAACTGAGTCACAGTGTAGTTAACGTCCTAAAGCTACTAGGCAAGGTTGTGATGGCAGGGATTGTTGTCTGTTTTGTTGACTGCTACATTCCAACTGCCTGGAAAAGTGCCTCTTCATTGAATAAAGTTGCAAAATAAGATTCACACCCATGCTGCCTTTGGCAAATCTTGCATTCTTAACAATAACACAGAACAGCTCATAATGTTATTCACTTAAGATCTCCTATTCAGATCCAGGGTGTAAGAATGAAGACAATAAAAGCAAAGAAAAATTAAAATTATTTTTAATTTAAAAAATAAGTTTTTATTAAAAAAATAAAGATACATTTTAAAATGTTATCCATTCATCTAGATTTCTTAGAAGAAAGGGGGATGGGAGAAACCAAAGGCCAGAAGAATGTTTTCAAATACTTTTCTTCCCCACAAGTTTGTTTAAGATCATATTCCCGTCTTTGCCAGCCAGCATTTTAGCCCTTGCCAATGAACTTCCCAGATCACGGAAAGCCACCTCATAACCCTTTTTCCAAGACCTGAGCCTAATCCCAACCCTCTCTCAACTGAAAGACATGTCCGTGTTGACTGTTGGTTCAGCAGTTGTGTTTCTAACCACTGAATTAAATTAAACTGAAATAAAAACCAAACACATGTTCCTCTAAGAAACAGCCAAGACTTTCACGCTAAATACCAAACATTCTCCCTCCAGCAGTTCAGGAGTTCTAGGACACAACTTTAAGATGTTAACCAAGAATTGTCCAGACTACAGATCACTGCTTGGAAAATTTCCGTTGCTGCTGGTGGTGATGATGTGTATGTGTGTGTTTAAAACAGTGTAGAAAAGTTCATGCAACAATGTGCTCTCATTTTAAGAAAAAATGATTACAGTATAATTTTGTACAATAAAGTCTCTTCTGAGAGATCACAATTTTTCTTCTGTGGGATGATGTTTGTGGTGGTCAAGGGAAATATTGAAAAGTAGTATTCTTTTTTTTTTTTTAATAAAATGGGCATTTAAATGAACCGTAAATCAACATTGGTCAACTGAAGCTATGGAAGTGACTGTTACAATGACTTTATTATTTTTTTTTATTGGTGTAAAGCAACAATGTTGTGTTAGTTTCAAGTATATAGTAAAGTGATTAACTTATACATATATATGTATATATTCTTTTTCAAATTCTTTTCCCATTCAGGTTGTTACAAAATATTGAGTAGAGTTCCCTGTGCTATACAGTAGGTCCTTGTTGGTTATCCATTTTAAATATAGCAGTGTATACATGTCCATCCCAAACTCCCAAGGTTTTGGTGCTTATGATAATGTCTCCAAAGAAACTATGCAGCCTAAAATAATAATATATTACTACTCTTTGTACATTTTACTTTCTATGAACTATATTTATGTGCATATCCATTTTCATATCAAATCATAATGCCTGCTTATTATTATTTCCTTGAGCCTATTAAAATACATGATTTCTATTTTCCCTAGAAGTTCATATACAGTGTTTTTTTATTCAGTCATAAAAAACATTTTTAAAAACTAAGATCATGGCATCCAGTCCTTGAGAGTCCCTTGGACTGAAAGGAGATCAAACCAATGAATCCTAAAGAAAATCAACCTTGAACATTCATTGAAAGGACTGATGCTGAAGCTGAAGCTCCATTAGTTAGGCCACCTGATGGGAAGAGCCAACTCACTGGAAAAGACCCTGATGCTGGGAAAGATCAAAGGCAACAGGAGAAAGATGTGGCCGAGGATGAAATGGCTAGATAGCATAATTGACTCAATGGACGTGAATTTGAGCAAACTCTGGAAGACAGCAAAGGACAGGGAAGCCTGGCATGCTACAGTCCACGGGGTTGCAGAGAGTCAGACAAGACTGAGCAACTGAATAGCAACAATGAACAATAAAACTCTGTTCATTCAAATTATTGACTTAAGAAATATAAATAAAAAAGAAGATAAAATAGACCGTAATGCCTTGTAACATGTCACTGGAGCCTTGCGCTAAGGTGTTCCCAATCCAATAAATGGCTACCTTTGATTTTCAGATGCCTGCTAGTGTAACTACATGAATTATCATCTGGTACATATTTCTACATCTTTTCCACCAAGATATAGAAGTCTTTAGTTGTATTCTGGCATTTCTCTCCAATATTCTCTAAACATTACCAAAGTACTTCCTATAGTCACTTACAGAAGTCATTATTCCAACCAAAGAATAAAGTTCACCTAGACCTGGATGTGTTCTACCTAGATTTAAATTATCTAGGTACCCTTATTCCCTACTACTCTATCTGGACTTCCTTCAGGCTTCTTGGGTGGCTCAGACAGTAAATAAAATCTGCCTGCAATGCAGGAGACTTGGGTTTGATCCCTGGGTAGGGAATATCCCCCAGAGAAAGGAATGGCAATTGACTTCAGTATTCTTGCCTGGGAGAATCCCGTGGACAGAGGAGTCTGGTGGGCTATAATCTATGGGGTCGCAAAGAGTCGGACACAACTGAGTGACTAACACACACACACACACACACGCTACTTCCTACTTCCCTACTACTCATATTTCTCTATTAATATTGAGATTTGGTTTATCTACATGTTTCTCTTGTATATACCATTTCAGTTATTCTGCTTTCTCTCTGTCTTTGTCTAACTTCAATTTTTGTCCCATTAGTGTGTCTCTTTCTCTCTACTTTGTTCTCTGTTTTCACTTAATCGTATTTATTTTTGGCTATTCTGGGTCCTCACTGTTGTGCACAGACTTTCTCTGGTTTCGGCAGGTGGCGGTTACTCTCTAGTTGCGGAGCGTGGATGTCTCACTGCGGTGGCTTCTCTCGTTTCAGAGCATGGGCTTCAGGTGCCCAGGCTTCAGTAGTTGTGATGCACTGGCTTAGCTGTCCTGAGGCATGTGGAATCTTCTTGCACCAGGCATCGACGCCATGTCCCCTGAACTGGCGGGCAGATTTTTAACCACTGGACCACCAGGGAATTTCTCTACTTTGTTCTTTTTGGCCAAAAACATCTTAATCTCCTAACCCTGCCATGTACTTCTTGCCTCAAATCTTTGTTGCTGTTAGCTTGAAACATATGAATACATATGAAAGTTTATATTGCCTGATAGTTCTTTTACATTTTCATTCCCCCCATATATTTGTCTTCCATGTTTCTGTTTTTGCCCTCCCAGTGTCTGACCATTTACTTATTCACTCTTAGTGGATGAATATCTACTGATGACCTGCAACGTCCAGGTCTATGCTAGATGACGGTAATACCAAGTCATGACCCAGCAAGCACCTTCTTAGAGCTCATGAACTAGTAGAGAATTCATACAGATAAGCAAGAAGTTACAAAGATGTGGAAGGAATGACTATAACCAAGGAGCACAAAGGTGGGGATACCAAACCCAGACTGTGAAAGTCAGAAAACATGTTCTGGAAGATAAGATAGCCATTCTAAGACCAGAAGTAGAGGCTACAGGACATATGTGCAGGCACACAGGTTTCTGGAGATGTCATCTTTTTTTCATCAGAATCACTTGTGACATCTTAACTTTTAAAGTATACTATTGAGCTATCTTGATAAATTACTTCTCACTCTTTCATTAATAAAAATGTTTAAGGACCCACTCAGTAACAGGACCACAATAAGTGTGGTCTTTTCTTTTTAAGGCTCATTCTTTAATATTTATTTTAATTTACTTATCTCGTCTTAGCTGCAGCACATGGGTTCTCCGATCTTCGTTGAGTCACACAGAATCTTTTTTAGTTGTGGCTTGTGGAATCTATTTCCCTGACCAGGGATCAAACCTTCATTGGAAGCATGAAGTCTTAGCTACTAGACCACCAGGCAAGTCCCTAAGACTCATTTTAAAGACTCAAGGAATTCCCTGCTTTCACCCTCCCCCGTAATTTGGGGGAACTTTTAACCTGCTTTTCCAAAATGCAACGTACTCATTTGGCTCTTGCTACTGTTTCTTCCTCGACAACAAATGACTTTAAATTTTTAGTTTCCTTTTTACTTTGAAATTGCTCAGTGTAATTTATTGAGTGCTTTCTATGGACAAGGCACCATACTACAAGCTCTGGGAGATATACAAAGATGACTGAGCTTCCTCATGAAGCTTATAAACTAATAGGGAAACGTGCACAAAGAACAGGATATAGAGAAGAATAGATGCTCTACTAAAGATATTTTATGTTTAAAGATAAGAATTTCTTAGTTTTAATTAAGTTCAGAAGAGCGTTGCTTGTTTTTTCCTGAATCATTAGAGAGTTGATAAGATTAGGACAGAAAGTCTAGATTAGGTCAAAACATTTTTGAGAGGCATTGTGTAATTTTTTTAAAACTATTTTTGTTTTCAATACATCCCAGAGGAAAGGGTGCCTGTACCAGTCTGATTGTATCCAATAATTCAGAAGCCAGTTCATTAGATTAACAAAATTTAATAGTGGTATTATGGATCAATTTAGATTTTAAAATAAGTATTAGAATTTCAGTGTTACCCCTGGGCTTTCACATTCTACATTAAGTATTTCTGTAATTTTGGAATACTTCTTAGTAATGATAATGCGTTACTCTTTTAATTAGAAAAAATACATTCATAAGTACATATATGAAGCTTCAATTAGGAAAGTGAATGTGTGCGCTAAGTCACTTCAGTCAGTCATGTCTGACTCTTTGCAACTCCTCTGTCCATGGAATTTTCCAGGCAAGAAATCCTGGAATGGGTTACCATTTCCTACTCCAGGGGATCTTCCTGACCCAGACTGAACATTCACCTCTTCGGTCTTCTGCATTGGCGGGTGGGTTCTTCACCACTAGCGCCACCTAGGAAGCCCAATTAGGAAAATACATTGTGCTAATTCCCCAGAAAGGTATCTGTTAGCTTCCTTTTTCAAAATGAAATATATATATATATAATTATAAAAGTTGAAAAAATATGGAAAAAAGAAAAAAATTACTTATAAAGCCACTACACTCAGTTGTTTTTTATGATGTGTTATTTTCCTCTTGTTTTTTTCTATACATTGATGAGGTTGCTAGTGATTAGATAGTGATTAGTGATTAGATAGCAACCTTTCATTTTAAAATTTTAGTTTGTCTTCTTGAAGTATGACTGACTTACAGTNAAAATTACTTATAAAGCCACTACACTCAGTTGTTTTTTATGATGTGTTATTTTCCTCTTGTTTTTTTCTATACATTGATGAGGTTGCTAGTGATTAGATAGTGATTAGTGATTAGATAGCAACAGTTCATTTTAAAATTTTAATTTGTCTTCTTGAAGTATGACTGACTTACAGTGTTGTGTTAGTTTCTGATATAGAGCAAATAATTCAGTTATACATGTATATAATAGTTTGCATTTGTTTATCCCAAACTCCCAGTGCATTCCTCCCCAGCCCTCCTCCCTTGTGGCAATCACGCATCTGTTCTCTATGTCCCGTGAGTCTGCTTCTGTTTATAGATACGTTTGTTTGTGTCACATTTTATTTATTTATTTTTATTTTATAACAGAGTACAGTCGATTAACAGTGTTGTGTTAGTTTCAAGTGTACAGCAAAGTGATTCAGTTATATATACATATGTGAAAGTGAAAATCAGTCATATCGGACTCTTTGTGACACCATGGACTATACAGTCCATGGCATTCTCTAGGCCAGAATACTGGAATGGGTAGCATTTCCCTTCTCCAGGGATCTTCCTAACCCAGGAATCGAACCTAGTTCTCCCGCATTGTAGGCAGATTCTTTACCAGCTGAGGCACCAGGGAAGCCCAAGAATATTGGAGTGGGTAGCCTATCCCTTCTCTAGTGGGTCTTCCTGATTCAGGAATCAAAGCGTGGTCTCCTGCATTGTAGGCGGATTCTTTACCAGCTATACATGTATTTATTCTTTTTTCAATTTCTTTTCCCATTTAGGTTATTACAGAATATTTCGTGGAGTTCCCTGTTGGTTGTCTATTTTAAATGTAGTATCACACCAATGTTTGTTGCAGCGCTGTTTACAACAGCCAATACATGTAAGCGACCCAAATGTTCATCAATAGAATAATGGATAAGTAAGATGTGGTGTGTATATATATATATATGATGGACTATTACTCAGCCATTAAAAAGAATGAAATAATGCTATTTGCAGCAACATGGATAGACTTAGAGATTATCGTACTAAGTGAGGTGAGTCAGAGAAAGACAGATATCAAATGGTACCACTTTCATGCAGAATCTAAACAAAATAATACAAATGAACTTGTATTTACAAAACAGAAACAGGCTCACAGACTTAGAAAACAAGCATATGGTTACCAGAAGGGAAATGAGGTGCAGTGAGGGATAAATGGGGAGTTTGGGGTTGAGAGAGCCCTATTTCTTAATGATGTTTAACCCACAGGAATAGGAACATTTTCTTCGCATGTACGCAGTTATGTGGTTTTGGCCCAGATGGAAAGGTAGAATCATGGAATATTTACACGAAAATATCTTATAGATTATCCTGAAATAGTCAAACTCTCATTATCATCTCCCACTAGGTAAAACCGTTATCTTCCAGATTTACAACTTGTAGATGGAGTCATAGTAACAGTAATAATCCAGATTTTATTGACAGAGGTTCATGACATTGTACAGGAGGCAGGGATCAGGACCATCCCCAAGAAAAAGAAATGCAAAAAAGCAAAATGGCTGTCTGAGGAGGCCTTACAAATAGCTGTGAAAAGAAGGGAAGCGAAAAGCAAAGGAGAAAAGGAAAGATATACCCATTTGAATGCAGAATTCCAAAGCATAGCAAGGAGAGATAAGAAAGCCTTCCTCAGTGATCAGTGCAAAGAAATAGAGGAAAACGATAGAATGGGAAAGACTAGAGATCTCTTCAAGAAAATCAGAGATACCAAGGGAACATTTCATGCAAAGATGGGCATAATAAAGGACAGAAATGGTATGGACCTAACAGTTGCAGGAGATATTAAGAAGAGGTGGCAAGAATACACAGAAGAACTGTATCAAAAAGATCTTTATGACCCAGATAACCACGATGGTGTGATCACTCACCTAGAGCCAGACATCCTGGAATGTGAAGTCAAGTGACTTAGGAAGCATCACTGTGAACAAAGCTAGTGGAGGTTATAAAATTCCAGTTGAGCTATTTCAAATCCTAAAAGATGATGCTGTGAAAGTGCTGCACTCAATATGCCAGCAAATCTGGAAAACTCAGCAGTGGCCACAGGACTGGAAAAGGTCAGTTTTCATTCCAGTCTCAAAGAATGGCAATGCCAAAGAATGCTCGAACTACCACACAGTTGCACTCATCTCACACACTAGCAAAGTAATGCTCAAAATTCTCCAAGCCAGGCTTCAACAGTACGTGAACTCTGAATTTCCAGATGTTCAAGCTGGATTTAGAAAAGGCAGAGGAATCAGAGGTCAAACTGCCAACATCAAAAAAGTGAGAGAGTTCCAGAAAAACATCTACTTCTGCTTTACTGACTATGCCAAACCCTTGACTGTGTGGATCACAATAAACTGTGGAAAATTCTCAAAGAGATGGGAATACCAGACCACCTGACCTGCCTCCTGAGAAATTTGTATGCAGGTCAGGAAGCAACAGTTATAACTNCTGGATCACTGAAAAAGCAAGAGGGTTCCAGAAAAACATCTATTTCTGCTTTACTGACTATGCCAAACCCTTGACTGTGTGGATCACAATAAACTGTGGAAAATTCTCAAAGAGATGGGAATACCAGACCACCTGACCTGCCTCCTGAGAAATTTGTATGCAGGTCAGGAAGCAACAGTTATAACTGGACATGGAACAACAGACTGGTTCCAAATAGGGAAATGAATATGTCAAGGCTGTATATTGTCACCCTGCTTATTTAACTTCTATGCAGAGTACATCATGAGAAACGCTAGGCTGGATGAAGCACAAGCTGGAATCAAGATTGCCGGGAGAAATATCAATAACCTCAGATATGCAGATGACACCACCTTTATGGCAGAAAGTGAAGAACTAAAGAGCCTCTCAATGAAAGTGAAAGAGGAGGGTGAAAAAGGTGGCTTGAAACTCAACATTCAGAAAACTAAGATAATGGCATCTGGTCCCATCACTTCACAGCAAATAGATGGGGAAACAGTGGGAATAGTGAGAGACTTTATTTTAGGGGGCTCCCAAATCACTTGCAGATGGTGACTACAGCCATGAAATTAAAAAAACACTTGCTCCTTGGAAGAAAAGCTATAACCAACCTAGATAGCATATTAAAAAACAGAGACATCACTTTGCCAAAAATGTTCTGTCTAGTCAAAGCTATGGTTTTTCCAGTAGTCATGTATGGATGTTGGACTATAAAGAAAGCTGAACTCTGAAGAATTGATGCTTTTGAACTGTGGTGTTAGAGAAGACTCTTGAGAGTCCCTTGGACAGCAAAGGGATCCAACCAGTCCATCCTAAAGGAAATCAGTTCTGAATATTCATTGGAAGGACTGATGCTAAAGCTGAAACTCCAATACTTGGCCACCTGATGCAAAGAAATGACTGTTTTGAAAAGACCCTGATGCTGGGAAAGATTGAAAGGAGGAGAAGGGGAAGCAGAGGATGAGATGGTTGGATGGCATCAATGACTCAGTGGATATGAGTTTGAGTAAGCTCCAGGAATTGGTGATGGACAGGGAGGCCTGGCATGCAGCAGTCAACAGGGTCACAAAGAACTGAACTGTGCGACAGCTGAACTGAACTGTCCTCAGTTCTCACATAGGACCCTAATGTCACGAAAAGGTCCCCCAAAGTTTTCTGGAACTTCAGATAATGTTTCACTTGTGCTATAAGTAAAACCAGTTACCTGTTTAGTCACCTCCTTTTTTCTTTCCTCTTTTCAGCTCTAACCATCATGGGCTAGATGTTGCTGAATTTCCCGGTGATGCTGCCTTCCCCAGGATGCTGCCACAGACGTCCTGGAAATGCCAAAGCAGTGTTGTGGAGTGTGCGGAAGCATAGACTGCACTTCCTTGGTGGTTGATAATCTGCCTTCCAAGGCAGGGAACATGGGTTCAGTGCCTGGTCAGGGAACAAAGATCCCACACGCTGCAGGGTGACTAAGCCCTGAGCATCACAGTGAAGATCCTCAGTGCCTCAATTCAGACTTATTTATGTTGATGTATGACAGAAACCAAACCAATATTATAAAGCAATCATCAGTCAATTAAAAATAAAAATTTTAAATAATATAAATAATTTTTTTAAACAAAAGGAAGCACAGAATGTCCCCTTCTCCTCTCCTATTGGAGGTTCCCCAGCACACTATTGTGTCCCATGTCTTGGGACACTTTGTACTCAAAATGTGGTCCATGGGCCAGCATCATTGGGCAGAATTGTTAGAAATGCAGACTCTCAGGTCCTGTATATCAGAATTTGCCTTTTAAGAAGAGTCCCAGGTGAGACATATACAGTAGGCTCAACCTAAGAATCCACCACACTATGGGAGATCTTATACCACTACACATGTAAAATAATTTTTTGGTAACAAATATTGATTCAGCACCTATTATTTCCTAATGGAGAAAGAACCAAGAGGTTCCCACATGGAAGAGTCTTACTGTGGCTTGGAGAAACCAGCCTTATATCTTGACTCTACAGCCTGTCTGTGCCCTTTCTCCAGGTGAAACACCCTCTTCCAGTTATATTTCTCTACATTCTTACCCACACTCCAAGGCCAACTTCAGATGCCAGTTTGTCAATGTAACCTGCTGTAATTCCCTCCTACAAATATGCCTTTAACAACTCAGAAGCTTGTGTGTGTTCAGTTGTGTCTGACTCTTTGCAACCCTGTGGACTGTAGCTCACCAGGTTCTCTGTCCATGGAATTTTCCAGGCAAGAATGCTGGAATGGGTTGCCATTTCCTCCTCCAGGGGATCTTCCTGACCTAGGGATCGAACTCGTGTCTCTTGCATCTCCTAAGTTGGCAAGCAGATTCTTTACCACTTGAGCCACCTGGGGAGCTCTGACAAGTCAGAAGTCCCATCATATCCTGCTTTAAGACTGTGTATGTTGAGGCCTTATGAGAAGGGAATATGTCCCTTATAGGCAAAAAGTGTATTTTAGTCACTTTTCTTAGATTCTCCATAGGACCTAGCATGATATGCCATAAGTACTTTTTGGAAAGAAGGAAACAATTAAAGGTAATGAGTCTATTCTGTTACTGCTTCCCCATTCAGGAAGTGTTTAAATCAGCCTTCTCAAATTGTAGTCAGAGAACATGAGGGCAAATACAAAACACTGGCTGGGATAGTTAGGAGAATTCACTTTTTTCCCCACCTTTTTCTCTATCAGATTGGTTCTTTCATGCAAAACAACATCCGCATTGGTAGGTTAGTAGCTGTTAATCTCAGCTGAATAGCATTTCATCTTGTTTTCAGCTGAATAGAAGTGGGCTGGCTATATATATATATATATTTAAGCCTGTTAGTATTTAAGAAGTCTCTTACCTTGGCGGGTAGCACTTTTTATGCCTGGTTTTTCCTAAAGTTGAGATGGCATCCCAGGCAAAGGGCCTTCTTTCTGAAGAATGTAGGGATGCTATTAATCAAGTAGCATCTTACGAGCTGCATATCAGTGATGCTTATTTATCTATGGTTAGTATGTGTCCTGGAGTCACTGTCAGGGAGGTTTCAGATCTGGTCTGGGTAATATATCTCACAAAGCCTTACTCAGTTTTTTTGCAGCCATGTTTGTTGTTTGACACTAGAGGGAACAACAATTTAGCAGCTGGGATTTTGCTGCTCTGAGGCCCAGTGATTTAGACCTGTGATTGCAAACTGTGGGTGAATAGTTGGGAGAATAATTCTTTTCCAGAGTAGTCCCAAAACTGGCGTGGGCCTCAGACATGGTTATAAATAATTTTTCATCTATCTGCTAGTTTAGAGCTAGTGTTGACAGGGTAGAGTTATGGAATAGTTTGACTTTCGTAGAGTTCAATGGTTTTAAACATTTTCTTAAGTTTATTTACTTACTGGCTGCGTTGGGTCTTCATTGCTGTTGTGTGTGCTTTCTCTAGTTGCGGTGAGTGGAAACTACTCTAGTTGCAGCGCGTGGGCTTCTCATTAAAGTGGCTTCTCTTATTGCAGAGTACAGGCTCCAGGGCACATGGGCTTAGTTGCCCTGCAGTATGTGGGATCTTCCTGGACTAGGGATCAAACCAGTTTCCTTTGCATTGGTGGGGGGATTCTTAACCACTGGACCACCAGAGAAGTCCCAAGATTAACTCTTGAATGTCACTTACTTTATGCTGGACTTCTGCCAGTTGTCAGCATAAATTCTGGTTATAGTGCCAGCATATAGGGTTCCTAAACCTGACTGACCCTTAAAGAGGCCTAATGGCCCAATGCGAGGCACCAGTGTGTTAAAACCTGAGTCGCGTCTCTTTGAGGTAGCCTGGGTTTACGAAGGCAGTTGGGGCCTTCTGGAAGTCAAAGAGACGTGACTGAGAACTGAGAACCCTGGACTGAACAAAGAAGGCTTCTTTTGGACAGCCATAGAGATAACAAAGTGAGTTTGCGTGAGATTCCGGTCCTAAACATCGACTCCTCTCACCTGCAGTCTCTCCCCATTCTTATCCCTGCTCCAGGCCTGTTATTACATTGAAGACTCAGAAGCACCTACTTTTCATACATTCTTCCAAGACCAAGCTGATGTGAAGAGGGAGCATGCAAAGCAGTTCATAAAATATCTAAGAAAATATAAGTGTAAAATCTGCCTTCCGGTGATTAAGGTGATGATGTAGCTTTGTTATGATCTCTATAGGGCCTTTGCTGGGTCTAGATAACAAAGTTATTAGTTGTTATCTGACTTGTTTCATTACTCATGTTCCTACATGGGATTATAGCAGCTGACTGAGGGTAAGCATGTATCTTGTTTGTAACCTCTTCATATCATTTTGCGTAAATTTCAGTCACTAAATCTTAGTTTTTCTTTTCTGAAAGAGTGATACAAAGTGTGACCTCTGGACCAGCAGCACCAGCAGCACCTGGGACCTTATTAAAAATGCCAATTCATGGGCCCCACTCTAAGAAACTGAGTTACCCTCTCTAAGAGTGGGGCCCAAGGAGCTAAAGAGCTTAACAAGCACTCCAGATGATTCTAATCCTCTGTATAATTTGAGAAGATCTACTGTTCTCTTCTAGAGTGGTTTGTATCTTATGTTAGCTCTTTAATTCAGATACATCCTCAGGTAGTTAATACAGCTGCCTCTTCAATGTATCTAATAAAACAAACTTTTTTCCCACTGGAACAGACTGGACATCTGTAGAGTTGTACATCCTAATTGCTACATGCTGCCGCTGCCGCTTAGTTGCCTCAGTTGTGTCTGTCGACTCTGTGCCAGGCTCCTCCGTCCACAGGATTCTCTAGGCAAGAGTAAGAGTGGGTTGCCACGCTCTCCTCCAGGGGATCTTCCCAGTCCAGGGACTGAACCTGGGTCTGCTGCACTGCAGGCAGATTCTTTTAAGGCTGAGCCACCAGGGAAACCCTGTGGCTACATACTTCTCTCTTATTTCCTCTTTCTTAGGGATAATTGCTGTTACCAACTTAAGCATTCTGAATAGGGACACACCCAAGTGATAGAGAATAGGTGTTTATGTTCTAAAAGGGCTTCCCCCGTGGCTCAGATGGTAAAGAATCTGCCTGCAATGTAGGAGACCTGGGTTTGATCCCTGGGTAGGGAAGATCCTCTGGAGGAGGGACTGGCAACCCACTCCAGTATTCTTGCCTGGAGAATCCAATGGATACAGGAGCTTGGTGGGCTACAGTCCATGGGGTCTCAAAGAGTCGGGCACAACTGAGCGACTAACACAAACATACATATTTATGTTCTAAAACCAGGAAAGAGAAAAAAGCGACAATCTAAAATTGATTTACTCCTAATGTTTGTGACATACTCTAAAGAAACAATCTAAACCTTAGTTGAAGCTATTACATTTGGAAATATCCCTCCTTATCTGAGGGGTTCTTTTAACTCCAGGTCTCTAAAGACAACTAAATGTCTGGTGATAACTGAACTGAACTACTCTCCAAAGCCAATGGAAGAGCGCACATAACTGTGCTAGTGGTAACCATGCTTTGCGGAACATTAAAGTCACCTGGAGAACTTTTAAAGGCCCTGCTCCCCAGTACCAATTAAGTCAGAATGTCTGCACCTGAAAGCCCGACAGCAGTATTTAAGGGGCTCCACTGATTCCATCACGCCACAAACCATGGCAGCTACTGGCCTCTGCAGGCCTATAAATCTACCCAGGAAGTAGGGTGTAACTAAGCTGTGCCTCAGCGAGGAGAGTGACTCCCTGTTTCTCTCCAACAGAGGCCTGATATAGATAACTGGGGAACTGGTAAACAAGCTCTACTGTCTGCTCTGCAGTTGGAAAATGAGTTAAACAAGCTCCTTCAAGACTTGAAGGCCTCAGCTTCTAGGAATAGAGAAACCAATGTAAGTAGTAAAAGGGTCATTTCACTTCTAGATGGTGGCTTGCTTTTAGGAAATGAACCCCAGGCAATGGATCATCTAATGTGTTTATTTCCTCTGAAGGGAGTATATGAACTTATTTCTTAGAGTAGTTGGGAGGTGGGAGGAGCAGGGGCCCTGGTAAGGAGAAATGCAACTCAACACAAGATGGAGAAGACTTTTCGGGAATAATCTGCACACTGGATATTCAAATAAACCCATCTTGAGAATCGCTATCCTAGACTACCCCCAATGTGAATGTCAATGGTGACCTATTCTATAAACTTCCCTGAAGTGTTCTTTGGTTAATGGTGAACACTCTATTGCAGTGATAACATTTCTCACTAAACTTCTTAGTTTCTCTGGAAGTTGAAGAAAATGATCTAGTAGAAAAGCTATCAACCTTGCTGCATATTGGACTCACTGTAGACCCCTGAAAACTATCAAATGCCTGAGCCTTACACCAGAACCCTAAAATTTCAGTGCTTGGGAATGAGGTCTGGGAGCCTACTTGACACCTATGATTCAAATAGGGTGAAAAGCCATTACAGTAGTAGCTTATTAAGTTAATCTGTGCTTTTGATGAGATGCCTTAATACTCATACTCATTGAAAGTGGATGTTTGGTGGGAGGGGGGTTCAGGATGGTGGGGGGGAGACACACATATACCTGTGGCCAATTCATGTTGATGTATGGCAAAAATGATCACAATATTGCAAAGTAATCATCCTTCAGTTAAAATAATTTTAAGAAAAGATAACATTGTAAACCAACTATACTTTAATAAATAACCTTTTTTAAAAAGTGGATGTTTGTGTTCATCTGGAGGTCTTGAATGTCAAAGATCGATGTCTTTGAACATCATTATGCATGTAAATCATCTAGTCCTTTCTCTGTCTCTTATACACATCTAGATGTGTATAAGAGACAGATATTGCAAAGTAATCATCCTTCAGTTAAAATAATTTTAAGAAAAGATAACATTGTAAACCAACTATACTTTAATAAATAACCTTTTTTAAAAAGTGGATGTTTGTGTTCATCTGGAGGTCTTGAATGTCAAAGATCGATGTCTTTGAACATCATTATGCATGTAAATCATCTAGTCCTTTCTTAAAACATAGATTTTGATTTAGTAGGGAGATTCTGCATTTCTGACAGGCTCCTAGAACTGCTGGTCCATGAACTATAATTTGGGTAGCAGATTAGATTGCCTCCTGCTGCAGACAAGGTCCTTAATGAGTTTTTTCTTGTTTTTATTTCTGTAGCTCTTACGCTTCACGAAAAAGTTCCTGGATGAACAGACCAGGAACATAAGCTATCTGGAATACCAGCTTAATTATCAGAAGGAGTTGGAAATGTCAACCCAGAGTGAAGGACAGCCTGAAAATGCTCCCGGAACATCTGGAGCAGCAAGTCAAGAGAAAGAATCTGCAGGCAACTCTCCAAGTCCTCCTGCCCAGAAGGTCCCAAAGTCAGCTCCTTAAGAATCCTGATCTCCATTTGACAGAAGTATGTTTTTCTTTCCGTCTCGGATCCTAATCCTCCTTGTTGTACATGCAAATAAATGTATTTTGCATTATGATTATGTGTAGAGAGATTGCTATTGGAGCATAAGAAAGGTTAGGTTCATAAATGGGAGTTTGAAAGCTTCCTGAGGTACCGTGGATGCATTAGACTTAAAAAAAAAAAAAAATCATCCTAAAGGAAATCAGTTCTGAATATTCATTGGAAGGACTGATGCTAAAGCTGAAACTCCAATACTTGGCCACCTGATGCAAAGAAATGACTGTTTTGAAAAGACCCTGATGCTGGGAAAGATTGAAAGGAGGAGAAGGGGAAGCAGAGGATGAGATGGTTGGATGGCATCAATGACTCAGTGGATATGAGTTTGAGTAAGCTCCAGGAATTGGTGATGGACAGGGAGGCCTGGCATGCAGCAGTCAACAGGGTCACAAAGAATTGAACTGTGCGACAGCTGAACTGAACTGTCCTCAGTTCTCACATAGGACCCTAATGTCACGAAAAGGTCCCCCAAAGTTTTCTGGAACTTCAGATAATGTTTCACTTGTGCTATAAGTAAAACCAGTTACCTGTTTAGTCACCTCCTTTTTTCTTTCCTCTTTTCAGCTCTAACCATCATGGGCTAGATGTTGCTGAATTTCCCGGTGATGCTGCCTTCCCCAGGATGCTGCCACAGACGTCCTGGAAATGCCAAAGCAGTGTTGTGGAGTGTGCGGAAGCATAGACTGCACTTCCTTGGTGGTTGATAATCTGCCTTCCAAGGCAGGGAACATGGGTTCAGTGCCTGGTCAGGGAACAAAGATCCCACACGCTGCAGGGTGACTAAGCCCTGAGCATCACAGTGAAGATCCTCAGTGCCTCAATTCAGACTTATTTATGTTGATGTATGACAGAAACCAAACCAATATTATAAAGCAATCATCAGTCAATTAAAAATAAAAAATTTAAATAATATAAATAATTTTTTTAAACAAAAGGAAGCACAGAATGTCCCCTTCTCCTCTCCTATTGGAGGTTCCCCAGCACACTATTGTGTCCCATGTCTTGGGACACTTTGTACTCAAAATGTGGTCCATGGGCCAGCATCATTGGGCAGAATTGTTAGAAATGCAGACTCTCAGGTCCTGTATATCAGAATTTGCCTTTTAAGAAGAGTCCCAGGTGAGACATATACAGTAGGCTCAACCTAAGAATCCACCACACTATGGGAGATCTTATACCACTACACATGTAAAATAATTTTTTGGTAACAAATATTGATTCAGCACCTATTATTTCCTAATGGAGAAAGAACCAAGAGGTTCCCACATGGAAGAGTCTTACTGTGGCTTGGAGAAACCAGCCTTATATCTTGACTCTACAGCCTGTCTGTGCCCTTTCTCCAGGTGAAACACCCTCTTCCAGTTATATTTCTCTACATTCTTACCCACACTCCAAGGCCAACTTCAGATGCCAGTTTGTCAATGTAACCTGCTGTAATTCCCTCCTACAAATATGCCTTTAACAACTCAGAAGCTTGTGTGTGTTCAGTTGTGTCTGACTCTTTGCAACCCTGTGGACTGTAGCTCACCAGGTTCTCTGTCCATGGAATTTTCCAGGCAAGAATGCTGGAATGGGTTGCCATTTCCTCCTCCAGGGGATCTTCCTGACCTAGGGATCGAACTCGTGTCTCTTGCATCTCCTAAGTTGGCAAGCAGATTCTTTACCACTTGAGCCACCTGGGGAGCTCTGACAAGTCAGAAGTCCCATCATATCCTGCTTTAAGACTGTGTATGTTGAGGCCTTATGAGAAGGGAATATGTCCCTTATAGGCAAAAAGTGTATTTTAGTCACTTTTCTTAGATTCTCCATAGGACCTAGCATGATATGCCATAAGTACTTTTTGGAAAGAAGGAAACAATTAAAGGTAATGAGTCTATTCTGTTACTGCTTCCCCATTCAGGAAGTGTTTAAATCAGCCTTCTCAAATTGTAGTCAGAGAACATGAGGGCAAATACAAAACACTGGCTGGGATAGTTAGGAGAATTCACTTTTTTCCCCACCTTTTTCTCTATCAGATTGGTTCTTTCATGCAAAACAACATCCGCATTGGTAGGTTAGTAGCTGTTAATCTCAGCTGAATAGCATTTCATCTTGTTTTCAGCTGAATAGAAGTGGGCTGGCTATATATATATATATATTTAAGCCTGTTAGTATTTAAGAAGTCTCTTACCTTGGCGGGTAGCACTTTTTATGCCTGGTTTTTCCTAAAGTTGAGATGGCATCCCAGGCAAAGGGCCTTCTTTCTGAAGAATGTAGGGATGCTATTAATCAAGTAGCATCTTACGAGCTGCATATCAGTGATGCTTATTTATCTATGGTTAGTATGTGTCCTGGAGTCACTGTCAGGGAGGTTTCAGATCTGGTCTGGGTAATATATCTCACAAAGCCTTACTCAGTTTTTTTGCAGCCATGTTTGTTGTTTGACACTAGAGGGAACAACAATTTAGCAGCTGGGATTTTGCTGCTCTGAGGCCCAGTGATTTAGACCTGTGATTGCAAACTGTGGGTGAATAGTTGGGAGAATAATTCTTTTCCAGAGTAGTCCCAAAACTGGCGTGGGCCTCAGACATGGTTATAAATAATTTTTCATCTATCTGCTAGTTTAGAGCTAGTGTTGACAGGGTAGAGTTATGGAATAGTTTGACTTTCGTAGAGTTCAATGGTTTTAAACATTTTCTTAAGTTTATTTACTTACTGGCTGCGTTGGGTCTTCATTGCTGTTGTGTGTGCTTTCTCTAGTTGCGGTGAGTGGAAACTACTCTAGTTGCAGCGCGTGGGCTTCTCATTAGAGTGGCTTCTCTTATTGCAGAGTACAGGCTCCAGGGCACATGGGCTTAGTTGCCCTGCAGTATGTGGGATCTTCCTGGACTAGGGATCAAACCAGTTTCCTTTGCATTGGTGGGGGGATTCTTAACCACTGGACCACCAGAGAAGTCCCAAGATTAACTCTTGAATGTCACTTACTTTATGCTGGACTTCTGCCAGTTGTCAGCATAAATTCTGGTTATAGTGCCAGCATATAGGGTTCCTAAACCTGACTGACCCTTAAAGAGGCCTAATGGCCCAATGCGAGGCACCAGTGTGTTAAAACCTGAGTCGCGTCTCTTTGAGGTAGCCTGGGTTTACGAAGGCAGTTGGGGCCTTCTGGAAGTCAAAGAGACGTGACTGAGAACTGAGAACCCTGGACTGAACAAAGAAGGCTTCTTTTGGACAGCCATAGAGATAACAAAGTGAGTTTGCGTGAGATTCCGGTCCTAAACATCGACTCCTCTCACCTGCAGTCTCTCCCCATTCTTATCCCTGCTCCAGGCCTGTTATTACATTGAAGACTCAGAAGCACCTACTTTTCATACATTCTTCCAAGACCAAGCTGATGTGAAGAGGGAGCATGCAAAGCAGTTCATAAAATATCTAAGAAAATATAAGTGTAAAATCTGCCTTCCGGTGATTAAGGTGATGATGTAGCTTTGTTATGATCTCTATAGGGCCTTTGCTGGGTCTAGATAACAAAGTTATTAGTTGTTATCTGACTTGTTTCATTACTCATGTTCCTACATGGGATTATAGCAGCTGACTGAGGGTAAGCATGTATCTTGTTTGTAACCTCTTCATATCATTTTGAGTAAATTTCAGTCACTAAATCTTAGTTTTTCTTTTCTGAAAGAGTGATACAAAGTGTGACCTCTGGACCAGCAGCACCAGCAGCACCTGGGACCTTATTAAAAATGCCAATTCATGGGCCCCACTCTAAGAAACTGAGTTACCCTCTCTAAGAGTGGGGCCCAAGGAGCTAAAGAGCTTAACAAGCACTCCAGATGATTCTAATCCTCTGTATAATTTGAGAAGATCTACTGTTCTCTTCTAGAGTGGTTTGTATCTTATGTTAGCTCTTTAATTCAGATACATCCTCAGGTAGTTAATACAGCTGCCTCTTCAATGTATCTAATAAAACAAACTTTTTTCCCACTGGAACAGACTGGACATCTGTAGAGTTGTACATTCTAATTGCTACATGCTGCCGCTGCCGCTTAGTTGCCTCAGTTGTGTCTGTCGACTCTGTGCCAGGCTCCTCCGTCCACAGGATTCTCTAGGCAAGAGTAAGAGTGGGTTGCCACGCTCTCCTCCAGGGGATCTTCCCAGTCCAGGGACTGAACCTGGGTCTGCTGCACTGCAGGCAGATTCTTTTAAGGCTGAGCCACCAGGGAAACCCTGTGGCTACATACTTCTCTCTTATTTCCTCTTTCTTAGGGATAATTGCTGTTACCAACTTAAGCATTCTGAATAGGGACACACCCAAGTGATAGAGAATAGGTGTTTATGTTCTAAAAGGGCTTCCCCCGTGGCTCAGATGGTAAAGAATCTGCCTGCAATGTAGGAGACCTGGGTTTGATCCCTGGGTAGGGAAGATCCTCTGGAGGAGGGACTGGCAACCCACTCCAGTATTCTTGCCTGGAGAATCCAATGGATACAGGAGCTTGGTGGGCTACAGTCCATGGGGTCTCAAAGAGTCGGGCACAACTGAGCGACTAACACAAACATACATATTTATGTTCTAAAACCAGGAAAGAGAAAAAAGCGACAATCTAAAATTGATTTACTCCTAATGTTTCTGACATACTCTAAAGAAACAATCTAAACCTTAGTTGAAGCTATTACATTTGGAAATATCCCTCCTTATCTGAGGGGTTCTTTTAACTCCAGGTCTCTAAAGACAACTAAATGTCTGGTGATAACTGAACTGAACTACTCTCCAAAGCTAATGGAAGAGCGCACATAACTGTGCTAGTGGTAACCATGCTTTGTGGAACATTAAAGTCACCTGGAGAACTTTTAAAGGCCCTGCTCCCCAGTACCAATNACAGAGGATGAGATGGCTGGATGGCATCACGGACTCGATGGACGTGAGTCTGAGTGAACTCCATGAGTTAGTAATGGACAGGGAGGCCTGGCGTGCTGCGATTCATGGGATCACAAAGAGTGGGACACGACTGAGCGACTGAACTGAACTGTACTGAACTGAACTGAGGTTTCAGTTATAGGGCTATGCTAACAGAAGGTCCTTATGGAAACTTTAGGTACATAAGTACAAAAAGGCAAGTCCTCATAAAGTATCATGAAGGCAACCTATATTGGAGAAAGCCAGTTAATTTTGTGACTGCAGAAAAGAGATACTGTTTTAGCAAAAAGCATCAAAATCACATAGCCTAGGTTTTCACCTACAGGAAATTATTAAAAATGAATGATTTAGAAATCCCCATCTCAAATAACAATGATCAATACAAAAGAGGAAAGGGCTTGGTGGCAAACTGATAAGTAGATGCTATTAGAGAAAAAGGAAGGGAAATAAACCATAGTTTTTTAACATATGAGGATTACTTAGATATGGAATAGTTGCAAACTGTGAACAAACACTTTATTTATTTATTTACTTGGATCTTGTTTGTTTATTCATCAGCTGCTCAATATATTTTGACTGGGAGTTTAACCCGTTTACATGTAATTAAATTACATGTAAATTACTGATGGAGAAGGGCTTTCTATTGCCATTATACATTGTTTTTTGTATGTCTTTAGCGACTTTCCTCTGTTACTGTCTTTCATTGTGGTTTTTTTTAATATACATTTATTTATTTGGAGGCTAATGACTTTACAGTATTGTATGGGTTTTGCCATACATTGACATGAATCCACCATGGGTGTACATGTGTTCCCCAT
>SJYX01010912.1:221899-276029 GCA_006410675.1 Oreotragus oreotragus
CTGCCTGTTCTAAAACCAGCTTGAACATCAGGGAGTTCACGGTTCACATATTGCTGAAGCCTGGCTTGGAGAATTTTGAGCATTACTTTACTAGCGTGTGAGATGAGTGCAATTGTGTGGTAGTTTGAGCATTCTTTGGCATTGCCTTTCTTTGGAATTGGAATGAAAACTGACCTTTTCCAGTCCTGTGGCCACTGCTGAGTTTTCCAAATTTGCTGGCATATTGAGTGCAGCACTTTCACAGCATCATCTTCCAGGATTGGGAGCAAATATACCCACAATAAATATACCCAGAAAACTATATATATTTTTACTATTTACTTTGTGTTTTAGGATGTGTATTGTCTTAAAATATTGTCTGGAATGGGAAAAATGACCTTCCTGTACTGTGACTAAATTTTGCTTTTGTTTGTGGTAAGCTGACCTATTGTGAAGCTGAAATTATAAACATACATGGAAAAGCAGCTTAAATGTGCTACTTACTAATAAGCATAGAATGATGTAGAAGCATGACACATTTTAAACACTACCTTTTGGAGCTGGGGTGATGACAATAAAAGTCAATATTTCCCGAGGGCATGTGATGTTATACTTCTAAATGCTTCACATTGGTGCACTTGATTACCTTAATCCTCCTAAATGGTTCTTTAGAGTTAATGCAAGGAACACTGTTTACAGGAAGTACTGATATTAGTCCCAATTACAGTGAGGAAACTGAGAGGCTAAGTAATCAGCAAGTCAGTCTGGTGAGTTACTCTTAAGCCAGTGGTCCTTGCCTGCTCACTTATGTACAACTCTGTGACCCTTTGGACTGCAGCTCACCAGGCTCCTCTCCATGGATTTTTCAGGCAAGAATGCTGGAGTGGGTTGCCATTTTCCTCCTCTAGAAGATCTTCCTGACACAGCAATTGAACCCAAGTCTCCTGTGTTTCTTGCATCACAGGCAGATTCTTCACCCGTTGAGCCATCAGGGAAGCCTTCCTCCATGGTAGTGACTCTGGTATGAGGATCCTGAGTGATCTGAATTAGAAACAAAGGCAAGTAATCTCTTGGTTCCTTGTTCTCTAGAGCTATATCATGTTTTGTCCTGTCTCTATACGTACACCTGCATCTTTCTTTTCCTTTTTCCAGTTTCTCTACGTTCTTAGCTCATAGTCAACTGAGTCCTCGCAACTTGGTATGTCCTTCATTTAAGCAACCAGAAAAACTGACCACTAGCTTTGAATTTCAGTTCCAAAGTACTGCGAGATAGACTTCAATTAGCCTTAGGAGTCAAGGGTCCCTTGCCCCTGGGGACACAGACAGTGGCTTTAGGAGTAAAACAAGCTCATATACTATCAATATAGCTGCCAGAGTTCACTAGTTCTGAAATTAGTTTTCAGAGACATGTATGGGTTGGCAGAAAAGACCCAAATACATCTATTATTAGACTGGTATAATGTGTTCACTGCATTGGTATCTTTTACTGGGGACACAGACAGTGGCTTTAGGAGTAAAACAAGCTCATATACTATCAATATAGCTGCCAGAGTTCACTAGTTCTGAAATTAGTTTTCAGAGACATGTATGGGTTGGCAGAAAAGACCCAAATACATCTATTATTAGACTGGTATAATGTGTTCACTGCATTGGTATCTTTTACATGTACAAGTCTGTTTGGATTAAGGTCACAAGAATGTTTTTAGACAGACACACTCTTTCAGCCCATTCCAGAACAATGATTGCTTGTGTTCTTCCACAGCCTGACAAATACAGAATCTGTATAGACTTACAGCAGAAATCTGGGTTAGCTCTCTGGAGCCACCACAACAAACTAGGTGGCTTATAAGAACAGAAATTCATTCTCCCACAGTCCTGTAGGCCAAGGTCCGAAATCAAGGTGTTAGCATGGTTGGTTCCTCCTTGAGACTCTAAGGGAGAAAATGTTTCATGCCTGTCTCCTAACTTCTGGTGGTTGCTGGCAACCCATGGCATTGCTTGGCTTGTGGAAGCATCACTGCAATCTCTATCTTCACATTGCCTTCTCCCTGCATTTCCCCTCTTCTGTCTCCTATAAGGACATTTGCATTGGATTTAGGGCTCAGCCTAACTCAGCATGATTTCATTTTGATCCTTATTCTAATTATATCTGAAAAGACTCTTATTGCAAATAAGATCCCATTTTGAGTTTCTGGATAGATATGAATTTAGGGGGACATCATCCAACCCATCAAAACATCCATAAAGCATCTTTGCAACTGACACCATAACACCCCTACTTATTGCCTCTAAATTGATTTGTTCTACTTTTATCAAATACTTACTCTGTGGCAGGTACTGTTCTCAGTATTTCACAGATAATAATTCATTTAATAGTTGTTATCAATTGGTGGGGGCTTCCCCGGTGGCTCAGTGGTAAAGAATCCATCTGCCAATGCAGGTAGACATAAGAGAGATGGATTCAATCCCTGGGTTGGGAAGATCCCCTGGAGGAGGGCATGGCAACCCACTCCAGTATTCTTGCCTGGAGAATCCCATGGACAGAGGAACCTGGAGGGCTACAGTCCACAGGGTTGCAGAGTCAGACACGACTGAACCAACTTAGCATGTGCACACACACACACACACACACACACATGAATTGGTGTTGTTTTCTTCTGGGTTATCGCTCCCATGTCTAAAAGACAGGCCACACTTTCCTTTGCAGCTGGTCCAGTGCTCTGTGCTCTGTGCGTGGGAATTTTGATCAAGACTAAGCTGAGACCCAGCTGCAGTGCCTGACTCTGACAGTTCATGTAGTCTCTCACTTAAAAGTAATGTGTCCCCTCCTGGAGAGAGCTAAGTAAGACATTCAGGAAACCAACACATAGGACTTAAGATCCCTTGTGTAAGTATCTCCCTGGAAAATGAGCAGCAGGAGAGCTCCATAAGGAAAGAAAGGGATGATAATGAAGATGGCCACACAGCCACGGCAGGAAGCAGAACTGGCTGTCTCATTCCCGCAGTGTTCAGGGATGTTCCCAGAGGTTCAGGGACAGGGAGGAGATGTCCAGATCACATGCCCCACCCACCAAGTTTTCCTAGATGGCTACTTTTGTCTTCTCCTCCACTTAGACCCAGAGGGACAACTCCTAAATAAGGTGCTAAGTTGAACTGAATATTTGGGTTTGGTTTTGTTTTAAAATACTGTGACGATCTATAATGTAGCAATCTGGGAGCCAAATTAAGAATCCAGAAAATGGGGACTTCCCTGGTGGTCCAGCAACTAGGACCCAGTGCAGGGGTCGTGGGTTCAATCTCTGGTCAGGGAACTAGATCGCACATGCCACAGCTAAAAGTTCATATGCCACAACTAAGCTTGGTGCAGCCAAATAAATAAATAAAATTAAATTTAAAAATTAGAATCCAGAAAATGAATTTTATTTCCTTTTAGTGGAGTAACAAGTATCAAGATTATATGTAACATTTGGAGCTATTGATTTACTTGGAATGTATATGTATCAGCCTGGATTCAGTGTTACTTATTCACTAAACTTATACCTTCCCAAAGCATAGATGAGCTGAAGTTTTTATTCTGTAGGCACTCCATAAAGTCTTATGATACTTGTGGTCAGCTGGAAGGATTAGCTTCCACCAGATGATAAAGGCAGATGTCACAGAACACTACAAGAATAAAAGTGAGACATGTACTAGAGTTTGTTTTTTTTTTTTTTTAAAGAATGAACTCTTACATTTGGGACAACATTCTAAGGAGTATTATGCTATATGAAGTAAGTTACAGAAAGACAAATACTGCATGATTTCACTTATATGTGGAATCCAAAAAACAAAACAAATGAAAATGTACAAACATTAAAAAACCAGAAACAGTTATAGATACAGGGACCAAAAGGTGGTTGCCAGAGTAGAGGGAGGTAGGGGGAAGAAAAAAATAGATGAGAGAGATTATGAGGGACATACTGCCAGTTATAAAACAAGTGAGTCACAAGTATAAAGTGTATAGTGTAGGGAAGATAGTCAATAATTATGTAATATCTTTGTACGGTGATATATCATAAATAGATTTACCATGATGAGCATTTTGAAATGTATGGGGAAAAAAAATCACTATGTTATGTAACAGGAATCAAGATAGTGTAGGTAATTATACTTCAAAATTGAGTGCAATCACACTCATAGAAAAAGAGATCAGATTTGTGGTTATCAGAGATGGGAGGGGCATGCAGGGAGAAGGAACTGGGTGAAGGCAGTCAAAAGATACGAACTTTCAGTTACAAGATAAATACTAGGGATATAGCATACAATATGGTAGCTATAATAAACATGGCTGTATGGTGAGAGTAAATCCCAAAAGGTTTCATCACACAAATTATTATTTACTATTTCTTCAATTTTGTGTCTGTGTGAAATGATGGATGGTCACTAAATTTTTGGATAATAATTTCATGATGTATTTTAAATCAAAACATTTTGCTGAAAAATAGTTATATTTTAATTATATTTCAATACAACTGAAAAAATATATTGGCCACAATAAGAAGTATTGAAAACTGGAATAAATTATGATGTCCTCTATTCCCAAAACAAGGAAATGGACAGCTACAACAGCCCAGTCCAGGCAGGGTTACTAAGAGCCTCTACTCTGCAGGAGTGAAGGTTTGGGTCGCCCACCACACAAGGAACTGTGACTAGCTATAACTAACTGAGGAGCTTGCTGAAGGCAAAAGAATACATAGTGGGTAGTAAAAGAAGGTAGTTATAAACACCAGCTATAATCACACGACCAGTCAGAAATGAGGACTATACTGGCTATGAGTGTTTATTCCTTATTATTAATGAATATTAATAAGGAGCATTTCTTCCAATTTTATTATGAATAGATTTGTGTATGTATGTTGATGTATAAACAGTTGACCCTTGAACAACTTGGGTTTAAACTGCATGGGTCCCCTCATACATGAATTTTTTTTAGTAGTAAATTCTACAGAACTGTATGATCCATGGTTGGTCGAATCCACTGATGCAGAACTGAAGATATGGGGGACTGCGGATATGGAGAGTCAACTGTAAGTTACAGACAGATTTTCAACTGCAAGGAGGGTCAATGCCCTTAACCCCCCTGTTGTTCAAGGGTCAACTGTGTATCTTTGTTTTCTTTCCTCTTTTATTCCCTTACCATGTAACACAGATGTATTGACTTTATATCATGGTCACTTTTTATTGATTATATATAAATATTAATTTAACATAATAGTATTTAAGTTACAGGATTTTAAGGAAAAGAGTAAGCATCACTCAAGGACTTTACTTTCTCTTCTGGGGAAAGGGTTAGTGCTCCCCCCGCCGGCCCTTGGCTATACCATGAGAAATGTGGGATCTTTGTTCCCCAAGCAGGGATCAAATCCACACCCCCTGCAATGGAAGTGTGGAGTTTTTTCTGCTAGACCTCCAGGGAAGTCCCAAGTGCGTTTTTGATTATATACAGAATAGTTGTATCATGTTAGGCATGATTGTCTTGTTATTGTCTTTGTTTTGAGATTAAGCATGATTGAAGGAGATGGTACGGGTGCCAAGTTAATAAGAGTTGGACTTACGGTTAATTTTGTGTGTCAGCTTGATGGAGTCATACAGTGCCCAGATATTTAGCTAGCATTTTTTCTCTGAGTTTGTCTGTGAGAATGTTTCAGGATTACATTAGCATTTGAATCGGTGGACTCAGTAAAGCTTCCTTGATGTGGACTCAGTAAAGCAGATGGCGTTCCTCATCCAATTCACTGAAGGCCTTGAAGGCCTGAATAACGTAAAAGGCAGAAGAAGGGAGAATTCACCCTTTCTGCCTGACAACTTGAGCTGAACATTGGTCTTCTATTGCCCTCAGAAAGACTACCATCCGTTCTCCTGGAACGCAGGAGAGCTGGACTTTGTACTTAGGCTGAATCACACCACCAGCTCTCTTGCATCTCCAACCTGCAGATATATCTGATATAGATATACACGCCCCAATACTTTGGCCACCTCACGTGAAGAGAAGAATCACTGGGAAAGACCCTGATGCTGGGAAGATTGAGGGCAAGAGGAGAAGAGGCAGCAAAGGATGAGATGGTTAGATAGCATCACCAACTCAATAGACATGAATTTAAGCAAAGTCCAGGAAATAGGGAAGGACAGAGAGGCCTGTGTGCTGCAGTCCGTGGGGTCACAGAGAATCAGACATGACTTAGAAACTGAAAATCAACAAAAAAGTATATATATATGGTATATCTGATATTAGCTATATATATATTTTTAAGATTTTCTTTGATAAACTGGCTCATTTGATTAGGAAAACTGACAAGTCCCATAGTTTGCAAGAGGATATATATATATTTGTGTATGTGTATGTGTGTTAGTTGCTCAGTCTTGTCCAACTTTTTGTGACCTCATGGACTGTAGCCCGCCAGGCTTCTCTGTCCATAGGATTTCCCAGGCGAGAATACTGGAGTGGCTTGCCATTTCCTTCTCATATGCGTGTGTGTGTGTGTGTGTGTGTGTGTGTGTGTGTGTGTGTATCTAGATTAGAATAAAATTAAGTCCAATCTGAATTTTCACTTGTCTTTTGGATTGGAACAACAATAAAGTCATAATTGGTAAATTTTTCCAAATTATACCTGAGCAAGGGAAGTGACATTGGTAGGTAATTTATCTAACCACTTTATATAGAGAGAGTAATTTGGTTTTGAAACCTATCAGGAAATCTAGCCTGATCATTTTAAAATAAATTTTACTTGTGAATTTTTCAACCTTTGATTATCTTATTTTTTTTACTTTTTAAGTGTTTTTACTTATTTATTTGGCTGCACCAGGTCTTAGTTGTGGCTTCTAGGATCTTCCATCTTCATGCCGGCATGTGGGATCCAGTTCCCTAACTAGGGATTGAACCCAGGCACCCTGCATTGAGAGCAGAGAGTCTTAGCCACTGGATCACCAGAGAAATCCTTATTTCTCTAACTTATTTTAAAATTTGCAAATAGTTTCAAGAAAAAAAGACCAGTCTTAACATATCTCTATAGTACTTCACTGACTTAAAATTCTAGCAAACATAAAGTAAACCAAGATTTCATATTACATGGCTATGTTTTTTCAAATTAGCCCTGGAACAAAAGAAAATAATTTCCCTCTTCTTTTTGCCATTAGCTGCCTATCTGCCTACCCCTGATTGCTCTCAGGCCCTTGCCAGTAACCTGTAGCTCTGACTTGAAGGAGTAAAATCAAAGTAGAAATCTGTAGTTCAGGACTGGCTCTCCTAAAATTTGTCTTCCTTTGCCTTTAAGCAGGATATTCTTTTTAAAGGTGCCCATATATATACTTCCTCCAAAATCTTGAACTTGTTAATAATACCCCAGCTTGGGTATGATGATGAGAATCTAAGATTTGGAGCAAAAGACCTTGATCCTAATTCTGCTGCTCACTGTGTGATGTCAGGCAAGTCACCTGACTTCTGAAATTTCAGGTTCATCCCATGTAATTACTGGCAATCAGCTATATCTCTAAGAACTATAATAAATACAAGGGAAGTGAGTAACTTCTCAATAAATAATATATTGTTAGATAAGGACAAATGCTTATTCTTCATAGATAAATCAGTCTATTTTATCTGTTTATAGACTTTATCTATTCATAGATAAAATCAGTCTTCATGACATATCTGAAATTTCTTCCAACCGACTCAGTTCAGTTCAGTTCAGTCGCTCAGTCATGTCCAACTCTTTGCGACCCCATGAATCGCAGCACGCCAGGCCTCCCTATCCATCATCATCTCCCAGAGTTCACTCAGACTCACGTCCATCGAGTCCGTGATGCCATCCAGCCATCTCATCCTCGGTCGTCCCCTTCTCCTCCTGCCCCCAATCCCTCCCAGCATCCAACCGACTAGAGTCATGGAAATTTGCTCAAAACTAAAAATTCAATCTAATTTAAGAAGTGCCTGTTAACTACTAGGTATTTTGAAAAATTCAGGATAAGAATGAGACACTGTTTTGCTTTCAATTTTCTCATAATATGATTGCCATAATTTACTCTGGAATCTTAAACTCCTCAGTGACTAATGTAAAAGTCACATTAATTTCCCCTTCTTTTTTTTTTTTTTTTTTNACACATATCCTTGTGTGTGTTTATAGGGGAAGGAGGGCATGTTTTACAACCTTTTATATATTTAAAAACTATTCCGAGAATTGGGGCTGAACAAAAACAGGCCATAAGCCAGAACTAGCCCAAGCAAAAATAAAATATTATGACAAACATTAAAAGATTAGAGTGATTTTTTTTAGGTAAGTTCTTTTATTAAAGCACAATATGCTAGGAAAATACACACATCATGAGTGCACAGCTCAAAACATTTTCACAAAGTGACCTTATTTGAGGAATAGACTGAACTGGAGTAAAGAAAAGAGACATTTTTAGCAGCTCAGAATCTACTCTTCTGCCCCGGCGGCATGGAGGTGTGGCCCATGTCTGTCCATGAGAAAAGACGTGCTTTTCAGCCACCTGCAGTGTCAACAAGCTGACTGCCCTGAGCTGCAGCTCTTTCATGTGGCCACTGAGGCTCAGGTCTTCCGGGACAACCTCAGCCAGTAACCAAGTCCAGGGGGTTCTTACGGCCTGACTACTTCTAGCCAAAGTATTGATGAAAGTGAAAATGTTTGTTAGTTGCTCAGTCTTGTCCAAATTTTTGTGACCTCATGGACTGTAGCCCGCCAGGCTTCTCTGTCCATAGGATTTCCCAGGCGAGAATACTGGAGTGGCTTGCCATTTCCTTCTCATATGCGTGTGTGTGTGTGTGTGTGTGTGTGTGTGTGTGTGTGTGTATCTAGATTAGAATAAAATTAAGTCCAATCTGAATTTTCACTTGTCTTTTGGATTGGAACAACAATAAAGTCATAATTGGTAAATTTTTCCAAATTATACCTGAGCAAGGGAAGTGACATTGGTAGGTAATTTATCTAACCACTTTATATAGAGAGAGTAATTTGGTTTTGAAACCTATCAGGAAATCTAGCCTGATCATTTTAAAATAAATTTTACTTGTGAATTTTTCAACCTTTGATTATCTTATTTTTTTTACTTTTTAAGTGTTTTTACTTATTTATTTGGCTGCACCAGGTCTTAGTTGTGGCTTCTAGGATCTTCCATCTTCATGCCGGCATGTGGGATCCAGTTCCCTAACTAGGGATTGAACCCAGGCACCCTGCATTGAGAGCAGAGAGTCTTAGCCACTGGATCACCAGAGAAATCCTTATTTCTCTAACTTATTTTAAAATTTGCAAATAGTTTCAAGAAAAAAAGACCAATCTTAACATATCTCTATAGTACTTCACTGACTTAAAATTCTAGCAAACATAAAGTAAACCAAGATTTCATATTACATGGCTATGTTTTTTCAAATTAGCCCTGGAACAAAAGAAAATAATTTCCCTCTGCTTTTTGCCATTAGCTGCCTATCTGCCTACCCCTGATTGCTCTCAGGCCCTTGCCAGTAACCTGTAGCTCTGACTTGAAGGAGTAAAATCAAAGTAGAAATCTGTAGTTCAGGACTGGCTCTCCTAAAATTTGTCTTCCTTTGCCTTTAAGCAGGATATTCTTTTTAAAGGTGCCCATATATATACTTCCTCCAAAATCTTGAACTTGTTAATAATACCCCAGCTTGGGTATGATGATGAGAATCTAAGATTTGGAGCAAAAGACCTTGATCCTAATTCTGCTGCTCACTGTGTGATGTCAGGCAAGTCACCTGACTTCTGAAATTTCAGGTTCATCCCATGTAATTACTGGCAATCAGCTATATCTCTAAGAACTATAATAAATACAAGGGAAGTGAGTAACTTCTCAATAAATAATATATTGTTAGATAAGGACAAATGCTTATTCTTCATAGATAAATCAGTCTATTTTATCTGTTTATAGACTTTATCTATTCATAGATAAAATCAGTCTTCATGACATATCTGAAATTTCTTCCAACTGACTCAGTTCAGTTCAGTTCAGTCGCTCAGTCGTGTCCAACTCTTTGCGACCCCAATGAATCGCAGCATGCCAGGCCTCCCTATCCATCACCATCTCCCGGAGTTCACTCAGACTCACGTCCATTGAGTCCGTGATGCCATCCAGCATCTCATCCTCGGTCGTCCCCTTCTCCTCCTGCCCCCAATCCCTCCCAGCATCCAATCGACTAGAGTCATGGAAATTTGCTCAAAACTAAAAATTCAATCTAATTTAAGAAGTGCCTGTTAACTACTAGGTATTTTGAAAAATTCAGGATAAGAATGAGACACTGTTTTGCTTTCAATTTTCTCATAATATGATTGCCATAATTTACTCTGGAATCTTAAACTCCTCAGTGACTAATGTAAAAGTCACATTAATTTCCCCTTCTTTTTTTTTCCTTTTTTGTTGTTCAGTCGCTAAGTCATGTCTGACTCTTTTCAACTCCATGGACTGCAGCATGCCAGGCTTCTGTGTTCTCCACTATCTTCCAGAGTTTGCTCAAATTCTCGTCCATTGAGTCAGTGATACTATTAACTATCTCATCTTCTGCCACCCCCTTCTCCTTTTTCCTTCAGTCTTTCCCATCATCAGGGTTTCTTCCAATCAATCGGCTCTTCAAATCAAGTGGCCAAAGTATTGAAACTTCAGGATCAGTCCTTCCAGTGAATATTCAGGGTCGTTTAGAATTTACTGGTTTGATCTCCTTGCTGTCCAAGGGAGTCTCGAGTCTTCTTCAGCACCACAGTTCAAAAGCATCAATTCTTCAGTGCTCTGCCTTCTTTATGGTCCAGCTCTCACATCCATACATGGCTAGCGGAAAAGCCATAGCTCTGACTATATGGACCTTTTTTGGCAAAGTGATGTGTCTCCTTTTTAATACGCTGTCTAGGTTTGTCATAGCTTGCTTGCTTCCAAGGAGCAAGCACCTTCTAATTTCATGGCTGCAGTCACTGTCCGCAGTGACTTTGGAGCCCAAGAAAATAAAGCCTGTTCCTGCTTCCCTTCCACTTTTTCCCCATCTATTTGCCGTGAAGTGATGGGGTGAAATGCCATGATCTGAGTTTTTGAATGTTGAGTTTCAAACCAACTTTACTTTTATAGCTAGTTCTTATTGAAATACAGAGAATAAAAGTAATAGCTAAATAACAAACACAGTTGGACATTTCTAAAAAGTTTTTTTGGCTGTACTGGGTCTACACTGCTTTGCACAGGCTTTCTTTAGTTGCAGCAAGCGGGGGCTAAACTCCATTGTAGAGTGTGGGTTTCTCATCGCTGTGGCTTCTCCTGCTGTGGAGCATATGCTTTAGGCACACAGACTTCAGGAGTTCGGGCCCACAGGCTCAGTGAAAGTCACTCAGCTGTAGTTGGGGTTACTCAGTTGTGTCTGACTCTTTGCGACCCCATGGACTATATCGTCCATGGAATTTTCCATGCCAGAACACTGGAGTGGGTAGCCTTTGTCTTCTCCAGAGGATTTTCCCAACCCAGAGATGGAACCCAGGTCTCCTGCATTGCAGGCGGATTCTTTACCAGCTGAGCCACAAAGGAAGCCCACAGGCCCAGTAGTTCCGGTTAATGGGCCCGCCGTCTATGGGGTCGCACAGAGTCGGACACGACTGAAGCGACTTAGCAGCAGCAGGCCTTGGGCTCAGCATTTTCAGTGCACAGGCTTAGTTTCTCTGCAGCTTGTGGACTCTTTGGACCAGGGATCAAACCTGTGTCCTCTGCACTGGCAGGTGGGCTCTTATCCACTGCACATTACTAGGGAAATCCCACATTTGCACCAACATTCTACCAAATTTGTGACTCATTTAGGAAATGGATGTGCATAATTTGAAAGTCTTCAATATTGTCACAGTTGCTTGGAGAATCAACAAGTAGCTTTACAATAAGGGAAGAGAGAATTGTGCTACACAAAGGGAAGAAAGGATGAAAGAAAAGCTAGGGGAGCAATTTATTATTTTTATTTTCTCAATTTTAGAAAAAAATATTAAACATATGTTTCATTGGGTTTAATTGAGAGTTAGCATTGCTTCATCTTGAAAATATTTACTTGCAGGAATTCACTTGCAGTCCAGTAGTTAGGACTTGGCACGTCCACTGCCCAGGGACTGGGTCTGATCCCTGATCAAGGAGCTAAAATCCTGGAAGCCATGCAGCACAACCATCCCCACCCTCCCAATTTTTTTTTTTTTTTTTCTGACTTGAAGAATCCTCTTCGAATGCAGTTGAGAAAGAATACTATTTGAGTTTTTCCAAAATTATAGAATACATTATGATGTGAACTAATCAAATACTTAAATAAAGGAGGAGGCTAGAAAGAACAATAAGATGTGTGTGAAAACCAGTTGTTAGTAGCATTAAAACTGATGTAGCATTTCTAGCAACATATAAGAAGAACCCTAAAAGAGTCAGGGCTTTTGACCTGTAATCCCACTATTGGGAATATATATTAAAGAATAAAAGTTATCTTTACATACCTTTGTAAAGCAGTCTTTACAAAAGCAGCACGCTAAAAACAATTTACTCGTGCAGCAGTTACACAATGGCTAATTGAACAATGAGGGAATCTGGGCAACCACAAACCATACAAATAGACAGCTGCAGAAAAGTGAATGCAAAGCTATTTTAAGTGCAAACAAAGTAACTATGATTAGGTGGAATTAAAGTATGCATACATGTAACAGAAGACATGGTGCAAAGACATAGATCACTCTCCAGTATGAAAGCATACTTTTATATTAAATGGTTTAGAGAGATACTGGGTTGGCCAAAAAGTTTATTCAGGGGTTTTTCCATAACATCTTGTGGAAAAACTCGAACAAACTTTTTGGCCAACTCAATATAGTAACTATACCACAAGAGTCATCTGTTTAAAGTTTACCATTCAAGGGTTTTAAATATATTTATAGAGTGCTTATTTTTTAGAATTATTAAACTTTTCCTTTCATTTTTTTAAGATGAGATCAGTAGATATAATTGCCTGGGACAAAGAAAGAGGAGTCACATTTTAATTTAAGATCTATTTATTTAAGATCTTTTGAAAACTTGTTGATGCTATACCCAGGCAATGAACATAGTTTCCACTTAATATCTAAATAGATGTCCAGGCAATCCAATAAGATTTTCTTAAAAATCCAAATTCACTGCTGATAGTAAATTACCTCTTTATTTTTCAGCTTACATAAGATTTGTGTAGTCTGGTCCTTGTAAGTTTAAATCCACCTTGTCTACTGTCAAACACAGGGACACCAGTCTCTAGTGCATTCTGCACTGATATGAGGCTTTATTCTCAGGAATAAATGTGGTAAACACATTAGGCTTTCAATTTAGACTTTATGTTTATAAACAGTCCTGCTGTTTATCATCTAATCTTGGCCTCACTTGCCCAGTTACTTCATCTGCAGAATGGGGATAATGGCATTTTCTTTCAGGGTGGTAACTGACATGATGGATACAAAACAACACAGTAGCTGGAATGCTGGTGAGGTTCACTCATGGGTGTAATTACTACCATTATTACTCCTATTATGTTGGTATAGACCCAAATAACCACAAACAAGTCTTGTTTCTAAGATTGACCAACCGTGAGTAAACCAATTAAGGACATGAGTTGCTCCAAAGGAATTTTTCAGCACCCCTCCCATTTCCTGGGGTGCTCCTTTTCACCAACACTCAGGCTATGTGCCATTCCAGAAAGGAGGGAAGACTAGCCACCCTGTTCTGCATGTGTGTGTGTGCATATCCATGAAACTGTTCAGTAGCTACAACACCTCCAGCACTAATCTCTCTCCTGCACTCATAACCTGCCCCCAAAGGGCCGTCCACTCATCCAGATATGTGGCTCTGCTTTACTCCCAACTGTAGCTTTTGGGAAATTCCAAAGGATGGTCTTATCAGAGGAATAACCCAGTTACATCTGCCTTTGACTGTAAAATTAACTAAAAGTTCTGCTATGTTGGCAGCAGCCTCACCAACTTGTTTGCAAGAATATTCAGTACCTATGCAGATACAAACCTGCTTAAACTGTGATCCAAATATTTTTTAGATGTGCCCAAAGTGCTGCCCAAAATATTTCGGTTATAGATCCCTCGTGTTCTTTCAACAGCGTTCCTGTAATTCTGTGTATATGTGTGTGTTCTTACATGTGGGCTCAGAAAGATTGCTTCTTATTCTACAGAGGGTAGGCAAGGTTTTGTATTATGAGAGCCTGAGCTTCACTTTTGCCAGGGAAGAAATTTAAAAGGCTTTGTTTTCAAAAACCTGGAGCAGAGTCTCTGAGGTCAGTTGTCTGAAAAGATCAGGGTTCCAAGATGGAAATAGAGTGCAGAGGCCTAGACTTAAGGGACGGGGGTGGTGGGAAAGACTGACTCTGGTGGGGCTGCCCACTTCTCACATGAGGCATACCTGCCTGACTGCATGACAGTGAGGTTCCTGACAGTGTAGTTGGGGATGCAATACACTACTTAACTTGAACAGTAAACAGTTTTGACTGTGACAATCACAGTCAAGGTCAAGGTTCCATCTCAAATTTCTAATAAGCCCCAGAATTCCTTATAGAATTGTGAGATAGGAAAAGGGTTTCACCCACCCACTCCATGAATAAAATTAGGTTTTCTGCCAGATAAAAACTAGATTGTCTTCTAAGCTGGATGGAAGTGTATGGGGAGACAGATTGATTTGATTTAGGGAAAAAAAGTTACATTTCTTTCATTTTGAATGAGTGGAATATATCAGTGTTGGTTACTCTCCCACTTCAGCTGCAGTTAACTGGAAGGCCTTTGGCAAGTATTCTTAGGCTTATTGTTGAGAAATTCTATTAAATTCTCTGTTACCTTGAGAAATTGTATTCGCAAGAGATTATCTGCAAAGCAAAAACAGATTTATATATTTATATGTGATAGATTATTATCCTTTGGAATTTAATTTACATGATTAGATTCAACCATCTAGATTATTTAAATGAGGTATTGTCGGACAAGGCAAATTGTGAGTTTGGAAGGAAACTACAAGAGAAGATAAACATTGTGCAAAAAAACAAAAGTTTTAGAGACAGAAAAACATGCTGTAAGAACTTGGACAATTTGCCTACTTCCTCTTAGGCTTGGTATTTTCATCTGTAAAATAAAGCTACAATAAGTATGTTTTCCAACAAGATATAGTGAGGAAGAAAATGAATCTATATTCAACAGCACAAATCCTACAATAAATGCTCACTTTATTTTCCATTATAACCACACTTGGCTTCTTTTGATCTCTTTTATTTTATTTTTTAAAAGATTTACTCATTTTTGGCTGTGCAGGGTCTTCACTGCGGCTTTCGGGCTTTCTCTTGTGGCGCACGGGCTCCTTATTGCAGTGGCTTCTCTTGTCGCGGAGCACAGGACCTAGGTGCGCGGGCTTCAGCAGCGGCAACTCACAGGCTCTAGAGCACGTTTCCCCTGCACTGGCAAGCAGATTTGTAACCACTAGACCACCATGAAACCCTGATCTCCTTTAATTTTTGATAAACTTCATTAGTATGTAACATACAGAACAGTACACCGAAAGCATAGAGTTTTACGAATTATCACAGCAGGAATACACCTTTATAGTTACCATGAGGTCAAAAAATAGAACATAACCAAGTCAAGGAAGGCCCTCCTTCTCTCCCAATTTGTTACCCCCTTTATCTCCCCGACTAATGTAGCCACTATCCTGACCTCTAACACCATCATTTAGTTTGGGGAGTTGTATTTTTCTTTTAACATTTTTTTTGTGATAAGGATACCACATGAGATATATCCTCTTAGACTTTAAGTATACATTGTTGTTGACTACAAGTCCAGTGTTGTACAGCAGATCTCTAGAGCTTATTCATCTTGTTTAACTGACACTTTATGCTTGTTGATTAATATTATTATTAAGCTTGGATGATTTTTAAACTTAGCACATATTGAATCATGCGGTACGTATCAGTTTGTATCTGGCTTCTTTAACTTACCATATTGATGAAATTCATTCATATTTTGCATTAAACAGGAATTTATTCATGATCATTGTTGAAGAATTCTTCCATTGTTTGAATACACCATACTATGTATATGCATTCTTATGTGAGTGAGCATTTGTGTTTCCAAATTAGGACCATTATGAGTAGTGCTGTGACAATTTTCACTCATGCGTATGGATTTCTGTTCAGTTCAGTTTAGTCGCTCAGTCGTGTCCAACTCTTTGCAACCCCATGAATCACAGCACGCCAGGCCACCCTGTCCATCACCAACTCCCAGAGTTCACCCAGACTCACATCCATCAAGTCAGTGATGCCATCCATCCATCTCATCCTCTGTCGTCCCCTTTTCCTCCTGCCCCCAATCCCTGCCAGCATCAGAGTCTTTTCCAATCAGTCAGCTCTTTGCATGAGGTAGCCAAATTGCTGTGTCCTATGGTATGTATGTAAACAGCTTTCATGTATACTGCCAAACAATTTTTTCAAGTGGCTGTGCCAATTTTCTCTCTCACAAGGAGTATGAGAGTTCCTGTTTTTTATCTCTGTACCTGGTATTGACAATCTTTTCTTTTTTGATGTAGACTTTTTTTTGGGGATAGGTTATCTCACTGTGGTTTGATTTAGATCCCCCTGATAACTAATGAGGTTGAAAAGCTTTTTCATGAATTTGCTACTTACTTGGATATCCTCTTTTGTGAAGGCCTTGTTTAAAAGTTTTATGGAGCATTTTTAAAATTGGGTTGTCTGTTTTACTGTTAATTTTTTTAATTTTGTTTTAGTAATTCTACTGTATCGATACCATATCTTTAAACCATTCACCTTTTGCTGGCATTTGGATTTCCCTGGCTTGGGGCAATTTTGAGTAAAGTGTATACAAATATTTGTAAATACATATGCATATATGTCTTTCTATGCACATATGTTTCCATTCCTCTTGGTCAGAGTGAAATTGCTAAGTGAAATGGTATTTAATAAATAACTACCAAACTGTTTTCCAAATTGATTATACCATTTTATATGCCTACTGTATGAGTTCTAGTTGCTTCATATGCTCACCAACCCTTCTCCCGACGTCCTTCTCTTTCTCTCTCCCTCTCTCCTAAATTGCTCCTAATCTACTACTATTGCCTTTTAATTTTAGTTATTTTTTTCAGTTCTATAATTTCCATTTGAAGAATTTTTGACTTTTTAGTTTTAGACTGAGATTTTCCATTTTGTCATCTTATTTCTGAAACATATTAATTCTGATATTTGGATCTCCAATGAGTATATTTCTATAATCTGTTTCCTCTTGTTTTTCAGTCAGGTGCTCACACCTCCTGGTATTCCTGGTAGTTTCTGGTTGGCAGCTAAACAATATATATGATAATTTTCTATATGATAAATTGTATAGATATTTTAAAATTCTAGATAATACCTTAAAGAGAGCATTCATTTTTGCTTGGCAGTTTAGCAGTTAGCTAAAGGAAGATTTCTGCTGCTGCTGCTGCTAAGTCGCTTCAGTCGTGTCCGACTCTGTGTGACCCCAGAGATGGCAGCTGACCAGGCTCCACCATCCCTGGGATTCTCCAGGCAAGAACACTGGAGTGGGTTGCCATTTTCTTCTCCAATGCATGAAAGGAAGATTAAGTTTCATTAAATCAAGGATTTAGTTGATTTACTGTCTAGCTCTTGGAGAGCTGTAAGTTAAAACTGGAGTGTTTGCCTGAGTCTCTCCTTGGTCAGCCTGAAGTCTTCATTTTTGACCACAAGCACTAGAAGAATGTTGGAAACTCTGCTCAGCTTCTCAGCCTCCTGACTCCTACTCAAAAACATACAAATGGCTAAAGTGAGATATTAGGGTCAAACTGGGCTCACTTCTCTAAATTTTCATTCTGTCTTAGCCTAAGTACCTTAGAAAACAGATGCTGGGATAGAGGTTAAGTGCTAATTTTTCACTAGGAAGTATACACAACACAAAAGAAGGCTCTGCACATGGACATCACCAGATGGTCAAAAGCAAAATCAGATTGATTATATTCTTTGGAGCCAAAGATGGAGAAGGTCTATACAGTCAGCAAAAACAAGACTGGGAGCTGACTATGGCTTAGATCATGAACTTCTTATTGCCAAATTCAGATATAAATCGAAGAAGGTAGGGAAAACCATTAGACCATTAGACCATTCAGGTATGACCTAAATCAAACCCCTTATGATTCTACAGTGGAAGTGAGAAATAGATTCAAGGGACTAGATCTGATAATCAGAGTCCTTGAAGAATTATGGATGGAGGTTCATGACATTGTACAGGAGGCAGTGATCAAGACCATCCCCAAGAAAAAGAAATGCAAAAAGGCAAAATGGCTGTCTGAGGAGGCCTTACAAATAGCTGTTGAAAAGAAGAGAAGTGAAAGCCAAAGGAGAAAAGGAAGGATATATCCAGTTGAATGCAGAGTTCCAAGGAGTTGCAAGGAAAGAAAAGAAAGCCTTCCTCAGTGGTCAATGCAAAGAAATAGAGGAAAACAGAATGGGAGAGACTAGAGATCTCTTCAAGAGAATTAGAGATACCAAGGGGACATTTCATGCAAAGATGGGCTCGATAAAGGACACAAATTGTATGGACCTGACCGAAGTAGAAGATATTAAGAAGAGGTGGCAAAAATATGCAGAAGAACTATACGAAAAAGATCTTCATGACCCAGATAATCACTATGGTGTGATTACTCACCTAGAGCCAAGCATCCTGGAACGCGAAGTCAAGTGGACCTTAGGAAACATCACTATGACCCAAGCTAGTGGAGGTGATGGAATTCCAGTTGAGCTATTCCAAATCCTGAAAGATGATGCTGTGAAAGTGCTGCACTCAATATGCCAGCAAATTTGGAAAACTTAGCAGTGTCCACAGGGCTGGAAACGTCAGTTTTCATTCCAATCCCAAAGAAAGGCTATGCCAAAGAATACTCAAACTACCACACAATTGCACTCATCTCACACACTAGCAAAGTAATGTTCAAAATTCTCGAAGGCAGGCTTCAGCAATACATGAACCATGAATTTCCAGGTGTTCAAGCTGGTTTTAGAAAAGGCAGAGAAACCAGAGATCAAATTGCCAACATCCACTGGATCATCAAAAAAGCAAGAGAGTTCCAGAAAAAAAACATCTATTTCTGCTTTATTGATTATGCAAAAACCTTGGACTGTGTGGATCACAACAAACTGTGGAAAATACTTAAAGAGATGGGAATACCAGACCACCTTACCTGCCTCCTGAGAAATCTGTATGCAGGTCAGGAAGCAACAGTTGGAATTGGACATGGAACAACAGACTGGTTCCAAGTAGGGAAAGGAGTATGTCAAGGCTGTATATTGTCACCCTGCTTATTTAACTTATATGCAGAGCACAGCATGAGAGATACCAGGCTGGATGAAGCACAAGCTCAAATCAAGATTGCCAGGAGAAATATCAATAACCTCAGAAATGCAGATAACACCACACTTATGGCAGAAAGTGAAGAAGAACTAAAGAGCCTCTTGATGAACGTGAAAGAGGAGAGTGAAAAAGTGGCTTAAAACTCAACATTCAGAAAACTAAGATCATGGCATGTGGTCCTATCACTTCATGGCAAATAGATGGGGAAACAATGGAAGCAGTGACGGACTTTATCTTTTTAAGCTCCCAAATCACTGCAGATGTTGATTGCAGCCATGAAACTAAAAGATGCTTTTTCTTTGGAAGAAAAGTTATGACCAACCTAGACAGCATACTAAAAAGCAGAGACATTACATTGCCAACAAAGGTCCATCTAGTCAAAGCTATGGTTTTTCCAGTGGTCATATATGGATGTGAGAGTTGGACTGTGAAGAAAGCTGAATGCCGAAGAACTGATGCTTTTGAACTGTGGTGTTGGAGAAGATTCTTGAGAGTCCTTTGGACTGCAAGAAGATCCAACCTATGTATCCTAAAGGAGATCAGTCCTGAATATTCATTGGAAGGACTGATGTTGAAGCTGAAACTCCAATACTTTGGCCACCTGATGTGAAGAACTGACTCATTTGAAAAGACCCTGATGCTGGAGTGGGTAAAGAACCCACCTGCAATGCAGGAGACACAGGAGACATGGGTTTGATCCCTGAGTTGGGAAGATTCCCTGGAGGAGGAAATGACATCCCGCTCCAATATTCTTGCCTGGAAAATTAAGTGGACAGAAGAGCCCAGTGGGCTGCAATCCAAAGAGTTGTACATGACTGAGCACTATCGTTTGTCCTTTAAAGATCTTAATAATGTTAACCACAGGCACAACTGACACCCAAATATAGCTAAAAAGTGAGCTGACTTTCGCTTCAGAGTAAAAGTTGTGGGACACCAAGAAGCAAGGTTCTCATCTGTTAGATGTAAATCACCCCTCATCTCTGTATTGACTTCTCAGGTCAATTCAGCTGCTGTTTTCAAAGTCATCTTACCCGGATTTCCTCAGATTAGTCACAGACTATATTACTCATTTAATGGAAACTCCCATCCTCACTAAAGCACTAATCTTGGGCGAGGCCATAAGAGAAGGGTACACCATATGCCAATCACATCATCTCCAAAGCTGAGGGCTCACAGTGGTTTATTACATATTTACTCTGTGTTAATTGGTACTGCTGCAAAAACTCAGCTCATACTAATTTTTATCTTTCCTTCCTTTTTCAGACTTATCTCTGTTCTTACCTACAGTGTGTGACTCAACTCCTTGTGACAGACTCTAAAAATTTCAGGGATTTGCCTGGCAGTCCAGTGGTTAAGACTTTGTCTTTCAATGCTGGGGGATGGGGGGTGGGGTGGGGTGGGGTAGGAGTGGGGGTGAGGAGAGATTTGTTTCCTGTTGGGGGAGCTAAGATCCTATATGACTCCCGGCCAAAAAACCAAAACATAAAACAGAAGCAATATTGTAACAAATTCAATAAAGACTTAAAAAAAAAAAAAAGAATTTTACAATCTCCTCACCAGCTGTTGTTCTGAAACACTGCTAACATATATGAACCCTGAAATTTTTAGCCTTATCCAAGTTAGACCGAAGATTTTGGTTCCTAATGAAACCTTCTTACAGAACTTTACTGTTGTATCTTCTCTATACTTTTATGTAATATTGAAAACAGGAAATACACTGTAAGGAGCTCTATTAGGAATGTTAAATAAAGGTCTTCTCTTCTACTTGTTACCTTCTCAGAGTGCCTTAGATGCCTCTCTTTAGAAAAATACCACCCTTTGGAGAATGGTAATAGATGCATGCTTAATGATACAAGTCATGATATCCAAAAATGTTTCATTAGCTTTCTGCAAAAAAAAAAAAGCAAGTTTACTATGAACATTTTAGGATAATAACCTTTCTCCACTTCCTCTCAATCTGTCATTTGTCTCCACCATGGGTCATCCTTGCCTCAGCAATTTGAACGTTTGTGACCAATGAGAAATGATGATTTTTTCCAAAGAGAAGAGGACCTTTCTTCAATGAAGGGAACATGCATGGCTGTGGTTCCCTGCTAATGTATAGGTCCCATCACAACATCAAGAAATATTTTATCACAAAATTGTGTATGCAGTTAAAAAATCATGTGAAATATGATCTCAATTTTGTGATATGTGTGTCTATAAAATATATATGCACGTATGATGATATACACTAAAGTGTTAACCAATTATGAATCATAGAATTATGGGTATGAGCTAATTTTTTGTGCTTATCTGTGCTGTCATCATTTTATTTACTGGGCATATAATTTTTTCAAAAGACTTAGAAAAGACTGCTTTTGTCAGATGTTGTGCTCTCCCAGGTAAAATATACATGCTATGCTATTCTAGGCAATAAGTCAATAAATAAACATGAAATGCATAGAACAGGACTTAGCACATAGTCTGTTCTCAATAAAGATTAGTTAGTATGTATACTACACAGGAAATTAAATTCAGCTTTTTGTTAACTGCAATTTTAAAATATCTGTGTGCTGCGTGCTAAGTTGCTTCAGTCGTGTTTGACTCTTTGCGACCCTGTGGACTCTAGTCCACCAGGATCCTCTGTCCAGGGGATTCTCCAGGCAAGAATACTGGAGTGGCTTTCCATTTCCTTCTTCAGGGGATCTTCCTGACCCAGGGATCAAACCCACCTCTCTGTGTCTCCTGCATTGGCAGGTGGATCCTTTACCACTAACGCCACCTGGGAAGGCCCCCAAAATTTCCAGTTAAGGTTTAAAAAAATACCTTTTCAGTCATTCGATCTTTTAAAATTTATTCATTTATTTGTTATTTTGGGGCTATGCTGGGTCTTCACTGCTGTGAGGGGGCTACTCTCTAGTACGATGCACAGACTTCTCATTGCAGTGGCTTCTCTTGTTATGGAGAATGGGTTCCAGGCATGCAGGCATCTATAGATGTGGCTCGTGGGCTCCAGAGCTTGGGCTCAGCAGTTGTGGCACAAGGGCTTAGCTGCTCCACACCATGTGGAAACTTACTGGAACCAGGGACTGAACCCGTGTTCTCTGCATTGGTACCTGGATTCTAAACCACTAGACCACCAGGGAAGTCCCTGTCATTTAAATTTTAACAGAAACTAGTGAGAGATGCAGGAGAACATTCAATCATCTGTGATCACGTAAGCATTAGAGTATCAAAACTGACTACTCAACTTAGTTCAGAATTTTAAAAAGTACATGCTAAATAAAAGTAATTTTGTTTACAAAAAGCACAAATAAAAAATCTATATTCAAAGGCAAGGGTCTTAAAAGAGTATATGGATCTATTGAAGGAACCATGTAATTTACTAAAAGTGCTTGCTTCCTTTTTTAATATGACGTATAACTGAAACAGAGCAAAAAGACTTATAGTGACTATTAGGCAGAGGACTGTAAGGGATCTGAAGTCAATAGCTCTTTAGCTATGGGTGCTGCCCCTCATTGGCTAAGGCTATAATCTGGGTAGAAAAGAATGAAAAATTATTTAGAAAGAAAAATGATGAGCAAGAGAGGCATAAAAGAGGGAAAGAGGGCAGGAATGGAAAGGAGAGGAAAAAGAGGGTATTATAGGGCATAACTGGAAGAAGGAGAAAAGGGAATGATGAAGCAGATAATTGGAAGTGTGGCATCTACAAAGACCAATTAATGCTACACGTGCCAGGCCTCCGGCTAAGTGTTTTTCCAGAACTGTCTCATTTAGTTTTTACATCAGCCCTCTGAAATTGGTATTCTATTGTCCATATTTAACAGATGGGGCTTCTCGGGTGGCTCAGTGTAAACAACCCACATGCCAATGCAGAAGATGTGGGCTTGATCCCTGGGTAGGGAAGATCCCATGGAAAAGGAAATGGTAATCCACTCCAGCATTCTTGTCTGGGAAATTCCACGGGCAGAGGAGCCGGTGGGCCGCAGGCCATGGGGTCGCAAAGAGTGAGGCATGACCTAGAGACTAAACAACAACAGCAACCATTTAACAGATGAGAAAACTAAGATTTTCAGGGTTGAAATTATTTTCCCCAGATAAAATAGTACATCTTTTTCATGAGATATATCCTGTCTCTCTGAACCTCACTTTAGCCTGATTTATCTTCTTAGGGTGTGATGCCACACCTTCCCATATTATAAAATAAATGAGCAGAATACCTGCTCTTTGTTTTACATCTTCTATATTATGACCAACCTGGACAGCATATTGAAAAGCAGAGACATTACTTTGCCAACAAAGGTCCGTCTAATCAAGGCTATGGTTTTTCCTGTGGTCATGTATGGATGTGAGAGTAGGACTGTGAAGAAAGCTGAGTGCCAAGGAATTGATGCCTTTGAACTGTGGTGTTGGAGAAGACTCTTGAGAGTCCCTTGGACTGCAAGGAGATCCAATCAGTCCATTCTAAAGGAGATCAGCCCTGGGTGTTCTTTGGAGGGAATGATGCTGAAGCTGAAACTCCAGGACTTTGGCCACCTCATGCGAAGAGTTGACTCATTGGAAAAGACTCTGATGCTGGGAGGGATTGGGGGCAGGAGGAGAAGGGGATGACAGAGGATGAGATGGCTGGATGGCATCACTGACTCGATGGATGCGAGTCTGAGTGAACTTTGGGAGTTGGTGATGCACAGGGAGGCCTGGCGTGCTGCAATTCATGGGGTCGCAAACAGTCAGACACGACTGAGCAACTGAACTGAACTGATATTGACAGTTTTTTCTATACGCCTCTAAATCAACTAGGCTTAATAAGGCTTTCAATAATTTAATATGAGGAGACATGCCAAGATCTAACAATAATACCATGTTTCTATTTTCCCAACTATTAAGTTGTCATTAATTCTAAGACATTATATAATATTTTCACATTTATTACACATAAAATTTTACTAAAGCATAAAGAGAAAGTCATAGAATACTTTTTTGGAAAGCATCAAATAAAACAAAATTACGTTCTGACCCCAGAATTCTAATGTTGTCACCATAAGTGCCAGACCTCTATATTGCTGCTCACTTAATAAGGAGATTTCCTATTAACAGCTGAATGAGAAAACTGTCTGATGTTAAGTTTTACACTTCTCTCAGTATTTGGATAAAAGGGTTCTGGGTTGATAGANTTAATTGGTACTGCTGCAAAAACTCAGCTCATACTAATTTTTATCTTTCCTTCCTTTTTCAGACTTATCTCTGTTCTTACCTACAGTGTGTGACTCAACTCCTTGTGACAGACTCTAAAAATTTCAGGGATTTGCCTGGCAGTCCAGTGGTTAAGACTTTGTCTTTCAATGCTGGGGGATGGGGGGTGGGGTGGGGTGGGGTAGGAGTGGGGGTGAGGAGAGATTTGTTTCCTGTTGGGGGAGCTAAGATCCTATATGACTCCCGGCCAAAAAACCAAAACATAAAACAGAAGCAATATTGTAACAAATTCAATAAAGACTTAAAAAAAAAAAAAAGAATTTTACAGTCTCCTCACCAGCTGTTGTTCTGAAACACTGCTAACATATATGAACCCTGAAATTTTTAGCCTTATCCAAGTTAGACCGAAGATTTTGGTTCCTAATGAAACCTTCTTACAGAACTTTACTGTTGTATCTTCTCTATACTTTTATGTAATATTGAAAACAGGAAATACACTGTAAGGAGCTCTATTAGGAATGTTAAATAAAGGTCTTCTCTTCTACTTGTTACCTTCTCAGAGTGCCTTAGATGCCTCTCTTTAGAAAAATACCACCCTTTGGAGAATGGTAATAGATGCATGCTTAATGATACAAGTCATGATATCCAAAAATGTTTCATTAGCTTTCTGCAAAAAAAAAAAAGCAAGTTTACTATGAACATTTTAGGATAATAACCTTTCTCCACTTCCTCTCAATCTGTCATTTGTCTCCACCATGGGTCATCCTTGCCTCAGCAATTTGAACGTTTGTGACCAATGAGAAATGATGATTTTTTCCAAAGAGAAGAGGACCTTTCTTCAATGAAAAAAAAAAAAAGCAAGTTTACTATGAACATTTTAGGATAATAACCTTTCTCCACTTCCTCTCAATCTGTCATTTGTCTCCACCATGGGTCATCCTTGCCTCAGCAATTTGAACGTTTGTGACCAATGAGAAATGATGATTTTTTCCAAAGAGAAGAGGACCTTTCTTCAATGAAGGGAACATGCATGGCTGTGGTTCCCTGCTAATGTATAGGTCCCATCACAACATCAAGAAATATTTTATCACAAAATTGTGTATGCAGTTAAAAAATCATGTGAAATATGATCTCAATTTTGTGATATGTGTGTCTATAAAATATATATGCACGTATGATGATATACACTAAAGTGTTAACCAATTATGAATCATAGAATTATGGGTATGAGCTAATTTTTTGTGCTTATCTGTGCTGTCATCATTTTATTTACTGGGCATATAATTTTTTTCAAAAGACTTAGAAAAGACTGCTTTTGTCAGATGTTGTGCTCTCCCAGGTAAAATATACATGCTATGCTATTCTAGGCAATAAGTCAATAAATAAACATGAAATGCATAGAACAGGACTTAGCACATAGTCTGTTCTCAATAAAGNTTTTTTCAAAAGACTTAGAAAAGACTGCTTTTGTCAGATGTTGTGCTCTCCCAGGTAAAATATACATGCTATGCTATTCTAGGCAATAAGTCAATAAATAAACATGAAATGCATAGAACAGGACTTAGCACATAGTCTGTTCTCAATAAAGATTAGTTAGTATTTATACTACACAGGAAATTAAATTCAGCTTTTTGTTAACTGCAATTTTAAAATATCTGTGTGCTGCGTGCTAAGTTGCTTCAGTCGTGTTTGACTCTTTGCGACCCTGTGGACTCTAGTCCACCAGGATCCTCTGTCCAGGGGATTCTCCAGGCAAGAATACTGGAGTGGCTTTCCATTTCCTTCTTCAGGGGATCTTCCTGACCCAGGGATCAAACCCACCTCTCTGTGTCTCCTGCATTGGCAGGTGGATCCTTTACCACTAACGCCACCTGGGAAGGCCCCCAAAATTTCCAGTTAAGGTTTAAAAAAATACCTTTTCAGTCATTCGATCTTTTAAAATTTATTCATTTATTTGTTATTTTGGGGCTATGCTGGGTCTTCACTGCTGTGAGGGGGCTACTCTCTAGTACGATGCACAGACTTCTCATTGCAGTGGCTTCTCTTGTTATGGAGAATGGGTTCCAGGCATGCAGGCATCTATAGATGTGGCTCGTGGGCTCCAGAGCTTGGGCTCAGCAGTTGTGGCACAAGGGCTTAGCTGCTCCACACCATGTGGAAACTTACTGGAACCAGGGACTGAACCCGTGTTCTCTGCATTGGTACCTGGATTCTAAACCACTAGACCACCAGGGAAGTCCCTGTCATTTAAATTTTAACAGAAACTAGTGAGAGATGCAGGAGAACATTCAATCATCTGTGATCACGTAAGCATTAGAGTATCAAAACTGACTACTCAACTTAGTTCAGAATTTTAAAAAGTACATGCTAAATAAAAGTAATTTTGTTTACAAAAAGCACAAATAAAAAATCTATATTCAAAGGCAAGGGTCTTAAAAGAGTATATGGATCTATTGAAGGAACCATGTAATTTACTAAAAGTGCTTGCTTCCTTTTTTAATATGACGTATAACTGAAACAGAGCAAAAAGACTTATAGTGACTATTAGGCAGAGGACTGTAAGGGATCTGAAGTCAATAGCTCTTTAGCTATGGGTGCTGCCCCTCATTGGCTAAGGCTATAATCTGGGTAGAAAAGAATGAAAAATTATTTAGAAAGAAAAATGATGAGCAAGAGAGGCATAAAAGAGGGAAAGAGGGCAGGAATGGAAAGGAGAGGAAAAAGAGGGTATTATAGGGCATAACTGGAAGAAGGAGAAAAGGGAATGATGAAGCAGATAATTGGAAGTGTGGCATCTACAAAGACCAATTAATGCTACACGTGCCAGGCCTCCGGCTAAGTGTTTTTCCAGAACTGTCTCATTTAGTTTTTACATCAGCCCTCTGAAATTGGTATTCTATTGTCCATATTTAACAGATGGGGCTTCTCGGGTGGCTCAGTGTAAACAACCCACATGCCAATGCAGAAGATGTGGGCTTGATCCCTGGGTAGGGAAGATCCCATGGAAAAGGAAATGGTAATCCACTCCAGCATTCTTGTCTGGGAAATTCCACGGGCAGAGGAGCCGGTGGGCCGCAGGCCATGGGGTCGCAAAGAGTGAGGCATGACCTAGAGACTAAACAACAACAGCAACCATTTAACAGATGAGAAAACTAAGATTTTCAGGGTTGAAATGATTTTCCCCAGATAAAATAGTACATCTTTTTCATGAGATATATCCTGTCTCTCTGAACCTCACTTTAGCCTGATTTATCTTCTTAGGGTGTGATGCCACACCTTCCCATATTATAAAATAAATGAGCAGAATACCTGCTCTTTGTTTTACATCTTCTATATTATGACCAACCTGGACAGCATATTGAAAAGCAGAGACATTACTTTGCCAACAAAGGTCCGTCTAATCAAGGCTATGGTTTTTACAAAGAGTGAGGCATGACCTAGAGACTAAACAACAACAGCAACCATTTAACAGATGAGAAAACTAAGATTTTCAGGGTTGAAATGATTTTCCCCAGATAAAATAGTACATCTTTTTCATGAGATATATCCTGTCTCTCTGAACCTCACTTTAGCCTGATTTATCTTCTTAGGGTGTGATGCCACACCTTCCCATATTATAAAATAAATGAGCAGAATACCTGCTCTTTGTTTTACATCTTCTATATTATGACCAACCTGGACAGCATATTGAAAAGCAGAGACATTACTTTGCCAACAAAGGTCCGTCTAATCAAGGCTATGGTTTTTCCTGTGGTCATGTATGGATGTGAGAGTAGGACTGTGAAGAAAGCTGAGTGCCAAGGAATTGATGCCTTTGAACTGTGGTGTTGGAGAAGACTCTTGAGAGTCCCTTGGACTGCAAGGAGATCCAATCAGTCCATTCTAAAGGAGATCAGCCCTGGGTGTTCTTTGGAGGGAATGATGCTGAAGCTGAAACTCCAGGACTTTGGCCACCTCATGCGAAGAGTTGACTCATTGGAAAAGACTCTGATGCTGGGAGGGATTGGGGGCAGGAGGAGAAGGGGATGACAGAGGATGAGATGGCTGGATGGCATCACTGACTCGATGGATGCGAGTCTGAGTGAACTCTGGGAGTTGGTGATGGACAGGGAGGCCTGGCGTGCTGCAATTCATGGGGTCGCAAACAGTCAGACACGACTGAGCAACTGAACTGAACTGATATTGACAGTTTTTTCTATACGCCTCTAAATCAACTAGGCTTAATAAGGCTTTCAATAATTTAATATGAGGAGACATGCCAAGATCTAACAATAATACCATGTTCCTATTTTCCCAACTATTAAGTTGTCATTAATTCTAAGACATTATATAATATTTTCACATTTATTACACATAAAATTTTACTAAAGCATAAAGAGAAAGTCATAGAATACTTTTTTGGAAAGCATCAAATAAAACAAAATTACGTTCTGACCCCAGAATTCTAATGTTGTCACCATAAGTGCCAGACCTCTATATTGCTGCTCACTTAATAAGGAGATTTCCTGTTAACAGCTGAATGAGAAAACTGTCTGATGTTAAGTTTTACACTTCTCTCAGTATTTGGATAAAAGGGTTCTGGGTTGATAGAGAGTCCAGATACAGGTCATAGCTTGTACTTAGTCAGCGTGCAATCTTTGACCGAGTCCCTAACTTCTCAGGGGCTTCGTTTTCTTTTTTCTGTATAATTGTGATTATTTATTTATTTTTGGCTGTCCCAGGTCTTCACTGACACAGGGTTTTTCCTATACTTGCAGCAAGGGGAGGCTACTGTCCCGTGGTGCCTGGGCTTCTCGTTGTGATGGCTTTGCTTGTTGTGAAGCACAGACTCTAGAGAACACTGGCTTCAGACTCTAGAGCACAGGCTCAGTAATCATGGTGCACAGGCTTAGTTGCTCTGCAGCGTGTGGGGCCCTCCTGGTTATTGTCCACATGATGTACTCTGCACAGAAATTAAATAGGCCAGGTGACAATATACAGCCTTGACATACTCTTTCCCCAATTTGGAACCAGTCTAGTGTTCCATGTCCAATTCCAACTGTTGTTTCTTGACCCAAATATAGATTTCTCAGGAGACAGGTAAGGTAGCCTGGTATTCCACCTCTGAGAATTTTCCAGTTTGTTGTGATCAATGTAGTCAAAGGCTTTAGCATAGTCAATGAAGCAGAAGTAGATGTTTCCTGAAATTCTTTTCCTTTCTCCATGATCCAGTGAATGTTGGCAATTTGATCTCTCGTTCTTCTGCTTTTTGTAAGCCCAGCTTGTACATCTAGAAGTTCTCAATTCACATACTACTGAAGCCTAGTTTGAAGGATTTTTGAGCATTACCTTGCTAGCTTGTGAAATGAGCACAATTGTAGAGTAGTCTGAACATTTTTTGGCATTGCCCATTTTGGGGGATTGGAATGAAAACTGGCCTTTCCCAGTCCTGTGGCCACTGCTGAGTTTTCCAAATTTGTTCATATATTGAGTGCAGCACTTTCACAGCATTATCTTTTAGAACTGTAAATAGCTCAGCTCAAATTCCATCACTACCTTTGTTTGTAGTAATGCTTCCTCCGGCCCACTTGACTTTGCACTCCAGGATGTCTGGCTCTAGGTGAGTGACCACACCGTTGTGGTCATCCAAGACTGGGATCTTCCCAGGCCAGGGATCAGACCCGTGTCTCTTGCATTGGCAGATGGATTCTTTATCACCTAGCCACCAGGGAAGCCCAAAGGTCTTAGTTTCCTGTTCTGTAAAATAAAGGTTTAGGCAATATGTTTGGGAAAATCCTATGAATGTGTAGCTTGTAAAAAAAAAACAAGGCAGGGAGCTCTCTTGTGATTAGAATTAGAATAAGAAGAACTCAGAAACTAATATTTTAACGTCTCTAATACTTTGTTAACATTTTTTTCATGTATTTGATCTTGACGGTTGACTTCTCTTTGGTGCTATAAATGAAGAAGGACTTTCCTGGTGGCTCAGTGGTAAAGAATCTGGCTACAAGGCAGGAGATGTGGGTTTGGCCCTGGGTCAGGAAGATCCTCTGGAGGAGGAAATGGCAACCTACTCCAATATTCTTGCCTGGAAGATTGCACGGACAGAGAAGCCTGGCAGGCTACAGTCCATGGGGTTGAAAAGAGTCGGACACTACTGAGTGACTGAACCAACATAAATGAAGAAAACAGAGGCACTACACTCTTGGACACTGGTCTTAATGATACTTTTTTTGGAAACGTCTCTTTAGGGAAGGGAAACAAAAGCAGAAATAGACAAATGATACCACATCACACTAAAAAGCTCTTGCACAGTAAAGGAAGCTATCAATAAAACAAAAAGGCCACCTGCTGAATAAGAGAGGATATTTGCAAACAGTCTATCTGAGAAGGGTTTAATATATCCAAACTATACAAAGAAGTGATACAACTCAACATAAAAAAATAACAACAACATGATTCAAAAATAGGAGGAGGATCTGAATAGACATATTTACAAAGAAGACATACAGGTGGCCAATGGACACAGGAAAAGATGCTCACACTCACTAATGATTAGGGAAATGTAAATCAAAAGCACTGTGAGATATCACCTCAGACCTGTTAGAATGGCTATTACCAAAGAGACACGAAATAACAAGTGTTGGCAAGGATATGGAGAAAAGAGAATCCCCATACACTGTTGCTGAGAATATAAATTGGTGCAGCTACTATGGAAAACAATATGGGGGGATTCCTCAAAAAATTAAAAAGAGAAGTACCATATGATCAAGCAATTCTACTCCTCAGTATTTACCCAAAGAAAAGCAAAACAGTAACTCAAGAAGATATATGCACCCCTGTGCTCACTGCAGCATTATTTACAATAGCCAAGATATGCAACCAAATAGATAAGTGAATCAGGAAGATGTGGTGTGTGTATATATATATACACACAAAATAATAGTATTAAACCGTAAGAAGAATGAAACCTTGCTGTTTGCAAAAACATGGTTGGACCTAGAGGGATTATGCTAGGTGAAATAAACCAGACAGAATCCTCATGATTTCACTTATATGTTGAACCTAAAAACAAAGCAAATGAACAAACATAACAAAATAGAAACAGAGTAATAGATTAAAGGAGTAAGAGATGATTGCCAGAAGGCAGTGGAGATGCGAGAAGTTAAGAAATAGATGAGGGAGATTAATATGTACAAACTTCCAGTTGCAAAATAAATGAGTCACAAGTATGAATTGTGCAATATGGGAAATACAGTCAATAATTATGTAATAACTAGAACTAGTCTCATCATGGTGATCATTTTTAAATGTGTAGAATTATTGAATTAGGAACTGATTATATATCAGGAACTCACATCATATTGTAGGCCAATTATACTTCAAAAATAGACAAACAAATAGAAAAAAGATCATAGTTTTGGTTACAGGGGATGGGGGAGATTGGATAAAGGCAGTCAGAACTTCTGGTTTTAAATAAGTGCTAAGAATGTAACATACAGCATAATCAATATAATTAACACTGCTGTGTTATGTATGAAAGCTGAGAGTAAATCCCAAAAGTTCTTATCACAAAGAAAATTTTTTTCTATTCCTTTAATTTTGTATCTATGTGATATAATGTTTTTCAGTTGCCCAGTCATGTCCAACTCTTTGCAACCCCATGGATTGCAGCACACCAGGCCTCCCTATCCCTCACCATCTCCTGAAATTTGCCCAAGTTTATGTCTATTGCATCAGTGATGCCAGCCAGCCACCACATTTCATATGCGATATAATAGATGCTCACTAAACTTATGATGGGACTTCCCTGGTGGCTCAGAAGTTAAAGCGTCTGCCTCCAATGTGGGAGACCTGGGTTCGATCCCTGGGTCGGGAAGATCCTCTGGAGAAGGAAATGGCAACCCACTCCAGTATTCTTGCTTGGAGAGTCCCATGGACTGAGGAGCCTGGTGGGCTGCAGTCCACGGGGTCACAAAGAGTCGGACACAACTGAGTGACTTTACTTACTTACTTACTTAAACTTATGATAGTAATTTCACAATGTATGTAAATCAAATCATCATGCTGTACACTTTAAACTAATAGAAAACTATGTGTTAATTATAGTTCAATAAAACTGGAAGAAAAAATAAGACATATTACTGGTAGGTGATAACGCTAAACCTAAAAAAAATAATAAGCCATCAATTTAGTGAATGCTAATACCAATTTGGCTTCCCTGGTGGCTCAGAGGTTAAAGCTTCTGCCTGCAAAATGGGAGATACGGGTTCGATCCCTGGGTCAGGAAGATCCCTTGAAGAAGGAAATGGCAACCCAGTCCAGTACTCTTGCCTGGAAAATTTCGTGGACAGAGGAGCCTTGTAGACTACAGTCCATGGGGTTGCAAAGAGTCGGACATGACTGAGCAACTTCACTAACTCACTCAATACCAATTTGGTGAATGCCATTCACCTTTATCATTTTGTAATAATTTGGTTAAGATATGCCACAGCCAACAGTTTGGTCAAAACAGATAATTGCATGCATTTTACTGATACACATAGTAACAATCAGAGCGTTGACACCCAGTTACAGTGTGTCACAGGGGCATGGAGGAAGAGGGGAAATAATTACTCAATAGCCCTTGGAAGCCATCCTTCAGTTCAGTTCAGTTCAGTCACTCAGTCGTGTCCAACTCTTTGCGACCCCATGAATCGCAGCACGCCAGGCCTCCCCGTCCATTACCAACTCCCGGAGTTCACTCAGACTCACGCCCATTGAGTCCGTGATGCCATCCAGCCATCTCATCCTCGATCATCCCCTTCTCCTCCTGACCCCAATCCCTCCCAGCATCAGAGTCTTTTCCAATGAGTCAACTCTTCGCATGAGGTGGCCAAAGTACTGGAGTTTCAGCTTTAGCTTCATTCTTTCCAGAGAAATCCCAGGGCTGATCTCCTTCAGAATGGACTGGTTGGATCTCCTTGCAGTCCAAGGGACTCTCAAGAATCTTCTCCAACACCACCAAAAGCACCAATTCTTCAGCGCTCAGCTTTCTTCACAGTCCAACTCTCACATCCATCCATACATGACCACTGGAAAAACCATAGCCTTGACTAGACGGACATTTGTTGGCAAAGTAATGTCTCTGCTTTTGAATATGCTATCTAGGTTGGTCATAACTTTTCTTCCAAGGAGTAAGCGTCTTTTAATTTCATGGCTGCAGTCACCATCTGCAGTGATTTTGGAGCCCCAAAAAATAAAGTCTGTCAGTTTCCACTGTTTCCCCATCTATTTCCCATGAAGTGATGGGACCAGATGCCTTGATCTTCGTTTTCTGAATGTTGAGTTTTAAGCCAACTTTTTCACTCTCCACTTTCACTTTCATCAAGAGGCTTTTTAGTTCCTCTTCACTTTCTGCCATAAGGATGGTGTCATTTGCATATCTGAGTTTATTGATATTTCTCCTGGCAATCTTGATTCCAGCTTTCAGGGTTTCTCATGATGTACTCTGCATATAACTTAAATAAGCAGGGTGACAATATTAGGCCTTAACTCCTTTTCCTATTTGAAACCAGTCTGTTGTTCCATGTCCAGTTCTAACTGTTGCTCTTGATCTGCATATAGATTTCTCAAGAATTAAGGTCAAATCGCACTAATAAATCACAGCATTAAGACTGTATAGCTTACTATTTATGATACTTTTTCTCAGTTGAAAGATTTCAAAATCTTCAAAAGTGGAAACCTTGAGAAAAAAATTTTAATTAAAATTTTAAGTAGCTATATTTTTCAAATCACTTAGTGTGTATTTGGCTTCAAGCAATACATATACTACTTAAATTGGTTTAAAAATAGAAATTTGTTGCGTTACATTCAAGAAGTCTGAAGGGAGATGTTTCCAGATTTCTTAAAGCAGCTCAACAATTGCATTAAGAGGCAAACTCTCCAACCACCAGCCTTGGTCACTGGCTCAATGCCTTCATGCTTACATAATGGCCTCCCATGTTCCAGGCATCACAGGTCAATATGACAATATTTGGACCCCAAAATAATTATTTCTCCCATAGGTCATTTTTTTTTTAAACAGAGGAAATTCTTCCCTAGACTTCTTATTTTCCACTGGCCAGAAATGAATCTCCTACTAGTTCCCCAGTTGCAAGAGGTTTTCCTTGCAAAGCAGCACTTGCCTTTTCCAGTGCAAAAAGCAATACACACTCATTCTTCCATGTTGGTGTGTGTCCTCCTAAACATTTCTTTCTTATGGAGTTTTAATCAACTTTGTTTAAATCATATCGAATATCAGGTTTTGTAACCTGTCTTTATATTTTACCATAAGCATTTGTTCCACAGTAATAGTCTTTGGAGATTTATTTTAAATGATGATATGATATTCCATGCAAAAAGAGTACATCCTAACTAACTTATAATAAGCAGCATTCTTTTTATTTTTGGAAATTATACTGGGTAAAAAGCACTATATACCAGAAGATTTATACAAGTACCTCTAATCCTTAGAACAATCCTGCGAGGAAGCTATCATCATTCCAAAACAGGAAACTAACTCAGAGTTTAAAACTTACTGGACAAAGGCTATTCAGCTCTATTTAAATAGAATTAAAGCTACAATGTATCATCCTGCTTTCAGTAAGCCATCAGCAGTTATTTAGTTTTATATCAATAGTTACACTGAACTTACTCTGACAGCCTGTTTCACAGTTCTTGGGAAAGCTTACTCTGATGCTTCATCCTTCATAATTCTTTAGCAGTACTTCCTACACTTGCCCTGACAGTTCATCTAGCACATACAATTAGTCATATTCTTCAACATTCTTAAAGTTAAGTTCAGTCTCTAATAGTACCAATAATAAAAATTCTTGGTTTGATTCTGTTTAGCAAAATAAATTTCCTTATCCAATATAAAATTCTGTGAACAAGATATGCAGATACTTGTAGACAGATTTAGACAAAAGTATGTAAAGTAAGATTAACAAGTAAAGTTTATATTAATACATCTATATACGTGGGTACTTCCTATAAAAGGCTTGGTCCATATCCTCAAACAAGTGACACTGTTTTTCTTCTGAAAACACTATAAACAGCATCAGGAGGTGTCAGTCATTTAAAGGGAATAAAGTGAAGTCGCTCAGTCGTGTCCGACTCTTTGCGACCCCGTGGACTGTAGCCCACCAGGCTCCTCCGTCCATAGGATTCTCCAGGCAAGAATGCTGGAGTGGGTTGCCATTTCCTTCTCCAGGGGATGTTCCTGACCCAGGGATTGAACCCAGGTCTCCCGCACTGCAGACAGACGCTTTAACCTCTGAGCCACCAGGGATACCTCAATAAAAAAGGAAAAATAAGGAGTGGGGAAAGCAGGGAAAGAAAGAAAGAAGAAATGTATATACAGGGCAACAGAAGGGAAAAGCAGATATTGCTATAATTATTGTCAATTTTGCTGTGACAATGAATTCTAGAGCAGACTGGAAAACAGCACAGGGCAAATGTTTCTGGCCAACCAATAGGACTAGCAGAGGTTAATCCAAATTCAACTTTGTCACTGATTGCATCACCGCAGTTTACCTTCTCTGAGTATACAGTCTCCTCCCTTCCCATCCAGGCACTTGAACTCTGCATCACAAATTACTCCTTGTCCAGTTTCAGGCACTTTGCATGATTTGACTTATTTCCCTACTCCCCCCTAGGACATACACCAGGGGCTTTCCCATATACGACCACCTTTCAATGTTCAGGCCCTGCCTCCACATGCTTCCCCTCCCCACTTGCCATTTTGGCCTTTGGTGAGGGTGGTTCCAGGACAAAGCTGACAGAAACAAGTTTCCTCTGGACTCCACACAGCAAAGCCAAATAGGAAATGATACTGGCAGCTTCACCTATGAGGCCAGACACTGAAAAGCGCTGACTAGCAGATGGGAACGCAGTCCCTTAGAGGAACTCACAGATCCGCCCGGCCACACTGCTTTGCCCTCTGGCCTAGTTCCCCAGGTGGCTCTAGGATGCGTGAATCGAAAAGTTCTCAGTTTGTCTGAAGAACTCAGCTTGTTGTATTGGATTAGGCTTCCTGGTGGATGTTTTGGCTCTATCCTAGTGGAAGCCTCTGGGAGGGAGAAAGAAATTCAAGAATTTGCTGTGGTTTGATCTGTGTAACTAACCAAGAAAAGTGTTGGTTTTATCTTTTCTTCACTCTAGATTACCAGTGTGGTATCTTGTTAATAACCCAGTGCTAAAAATGTAGCGTTACTTGAGGGGAAAAAATGATGAGTGAATGAAGACATGAAAAATATATCTTGTTGATATGCATATTGGTTAATAAGTAAATTTTATAAATTTATTAAAAGATAGACTTTTGATAAATACAGATCTGGTTTTCATTCCGCCTTCTATGTGTCCTAGCAGAGTGGCTTAGGACTAGTTGGCTAACTCCTTCAAGCATCATTCAATTTCTTCATCATTGAAATGAAGGTGATGGTTCCTACCTCGGAGGTATGTTATGTTTGATAAGAAAGGATGTCTATGAAGTGTAAGACATAGAATGATCAAGCAGAAATACAAGTTCACTTTCCTCTCTCTTTAACCAATCATCCCCAAGAGCATACACATTTTTTTAAAGTTTTTGAAATAATAAACAAATGCATAGCAGCATTAAAACAAATGCACTTTGAGCATAAAACCCTCAAAGAGTTTATAAACTAGTTGGGGACACTAATCGGAGAAGGCAATGGCACCCCACTCCAGTACTCTTGCCTGGAAAATCCCATGGACGGAGGAGCCTGGTGGGCTGCAGTCCATGGGGTCGCTAAGAGTTGGACAGGACTGAGCGACTGCACTTTCACTTTTCACTTTCATGCATTGGAGAAGGAAATGGCAACCCACTCCAGTGTTCTTGCCTGGAGAATCCCAGGGACAGCAGAGCCTGGTGGGCTGCCGTCTATGGAGTCGCACAGAGTCAGACACGACTGAAGCGACTTAGCAGCAGGGGACATTAATGCTAGTTCACACAGAACAATAAAAGAATGTTACAAGCTCATAATTTGATTAAGTGTGTATTTCTGATTATAAAAATATGATTGTTAAGGAAAAAAATGAAGTAAAAATGGACTAGGGTTTTCTGTTAGGCAGGCCTTCTCCTAGAATTGTCTAGGTATTCTGTGGAGTAAGAAATAGATCTGGCTTGAGGTTAATTATGTAAAAATACTAATTTATATTTTTCTATTTAAAAAATGTCTAACTTATACCTGATGACACTTTTAGGGGTGTTCCAGACAAAGTCCTACTAATCCTCTGAGAACTAGTCCAAACTCTCTTTCAAAACAAAAATTCTTTTAAGAGCTCATATTAGAATTAACCTTTTCATAAAACTCTCTTATAAATCTCTAACACTTTGTTGCCACTTTATACCTATCATGATGATTACAAAAATAATTTACATGGGCAAATTTCCCAGGCTTATTCACTTTCAATAAAAGAACCATCAAAAATGTATGATGTAANAAAAATAAAGTCTGTCAGTTTCCACTGTTTCCCCATCTATTTCCCATGAAGTGATGGGACCAGATGCCTTGATCTTCGTTTTCTGAATGTTGAGTTTTAAGCCAACTTTTTCACTCTCCACTTTCACTTTCATCAAGAGGCTTTTTAGTTCCTCTTCACTTTCTGCCATAAGGATGGTGTCATTTGCATATCTGAGTTTATTGATATTTCTCCTGGCAATCTTGATTCCAGCTTTCAGGGTTTCTCATGATGTACTCTGCATATAACTTAAATAAGCAGGGTGACAATATTAGGCCTTAACTCCTTTTCCTATTTGAAACCAGTCTGTTGTTCCATGTCCAGTTCTAACTGTTGCTCTTGATCTGCATATAGATTTCTCAAGAATTAAGGTCAAATCGCACTAATAAATCACAGCATTAAGACTGTATAGCTTACTATTTATGATACTTTTTCTCAGTTGAAAGATTTCAAAATCTTCAAAAGTGGAAACCTTGAGAAAAAAATTTTAATTAAAATTTTAAGTAGCTATATTTTTCAAATCACTTAGTGTGTATTTGGCTTCAAGCAATACATATACTACTTAAAGTGGTTTAAAAATAGAAATTTGTTGCGTTACATTCAAGAAGTCTGAAGGGAGATGTTTCCAGATTTCTTAAAGCAGCTCAACAATTGCATTAAGAGGCAAACTCTCCAACCACCAGCCTTGGTCACTGGCTCAATGCCTTCATGCTTACATAATGGCCTCCCATGTTCCAGGCATCACAGGTCAATATGACAATATTTGGACCCCAAAATAATTATTTCTCCCATAGGTCATTTTTTTTTTAAACAGAGGAAATTCTTCCCTAGACTTCTTATTTTCCACTGGCCAGAAATGAATCTCCTACTAGTTCCCCAGTTGCAAGAGGTTTTCCTTGCAAAGCAGCACTTGCCTTTTCCAGTGCAAAAAGCAATACACACTCATTCTTCCATGTTGGTATGTGTCCTCCTAAACATTTCTTTCTTATGGAGTTTTAATCAACTTTGTTTAAATCATATCGAATATCAGGTTTTGTAACCTGTCTTTATATTTTACCATAAGCATTTGTTCCACAGTAATAGTCTTTGGAGATTTATTTTAAATGATGATATGATATTCCATGCAAAAAGAGTACATCCTAACTAACTTATAATAAGCAGCATTCTTTTTATTTTTGGAAATTATACTGGGTAAAAAGCACTATATACCAGAAGATTTATACAAGTACCTCTAATCCTTAGAACAATCCTGCAAGGAAGCTATCATCATTCCAAAACAGGAAACTAACTCAGAGTTTAAAACTTACTGGACAAAGGCTATTCAGCTCTATTTAAATAGAATTAAAGCTACAATGTATCATCCTGCTTTCAGTAAGCCATCAGCAGTTATTTAGTTTTATATCAATAGTTACACTGAACTTACTCTGACAGCCTGTTTCACAGTTCTTGGGAAAGCTTACTCTGATGCTTCATCCTTCATAATTCTTTAGCAGTACTTCCTACACTTGCCCTGACAGTTCATCTAGCACATACAATTAGTCATATTCTTCAACATTCTTAAAGTTAAGTTCAGTCTCTAATAGTACCAATAATAAAAATTCTTGGTTTGATTCTGTTTAGCAAAATAAATTTCCTTATCCAATATAAAATTCTGTGAACAAGATATGCAGATACTTGTAGACAGATATAGACAAAAGTATGTAAAGTAAGATTAACAAGTAAAGTTTATATTAATACATCTATATACGTGGGTACTTCCTATAAAAGGCTTGGTCCATATCCTCAAACAAGTGACAGTGTTTTTCTTCTGAAAACACTATAAACAGCATCAGGAGGTGTCAGTCATTTAAAGGGAATAAAGTGAAGTCGCTCAGTCGTGTCCGACTCTTTGCGACCCCGTGGACTGTAGCCCACCAGGCTCCTCCGTCCATAGGATTCTCCAGGCAAGAATGCTGGAGTGGGTTGCCATTTCCTTCTCCAGGGGATGTTCCTGACCCAGGGATTGAACCCAGGTCTCCCGCACTGCAGACAGACGCTTTAACCTCTGAGCCACCAGGGATACCTCAATAAAAAAGGAAAAATAAGGAGTGGGGAAAGCAGGGAAAGAAAGAAGGAAGAAATGTATATACAGGGCAACAGAAGGGAAAAGCAGATATTGCTATAATTATTGTCAATTTTGCTGTGACAATGAATTCTAGAGCAGACTGGAAAACAGCACAGGGCAAATGTTTCTGGCCAACCAATAGGACTAGCAGAGGTTAATCCAAATTCAACTTTGTCACTGATTGCATCACCGCAGTTTACCTTCTCTGAGTATACAGTCTCCTCCCTTCCCATCCAGGCACTTGAACTCTGCATCACAAATTACTCCTTGTCCAGTTTCAGGCACTTTGCATGATTTATTTCCCTACTCCCCCCTAGGACATACACCAGGGGCTTTCCCATATACGACCACCTTTCAATGTTCAGGCCCTGCCTCCACATGCTTCCCCTCCCCACTTGCCATTTTGGCCTTTGGTGAGGGTGGTTCCAGGACAAAGCTGACAGAAACAAGTTTCCTCTGGACTCCACACAGCAAAGCCAAATAGGAAATGATACTGGCAGCTTCACCTATGAGGCCAGACACTGAAAAGCGCTGTCTAGCAGATGGGAACGCAGTCCCTTAGAGGAACTCACAGATCCGCCCGGCCACACTGCTTTGCCCTCTGGCCTAGTTCCCCAGGTGGCTCTAGGATGCGTGAATCGAAAAGTTCTCAGTTTGTCTGAAGAACTCAGCTTGTTGTATTGGATTAGGCTTCCTGGTGGATGTTTTGGCTCTATCCTAGTGGAAGCCTCTGGGAGGGAGAAAGAAATTCAAGAATTTGCTGTGGTTTGATCTGTGTAACTAACCAAGAAAAGTGTTGGTTTTATCTTTTCTTCACTCTAGATTACCAGTGTGGTATCTTGTTAATAACCCAGTGCTAAAAATGTAGCGTTACTTGAGGGGAAAAAATGATGAGTGAATGAAGACATGAAAAATATATCTTGTTGATATGCATATTGGTTAATAAGTAAATTTTATAAATTTATTAAAAGATAGACTTTTGATAAATACAGATCTGGTTTTCATTCCGCCTTCTATGTGTCCTAGCAGAGTGGCTTAGGACTAGTTGGCTAACTCCTTCAAGCATCATTCAATTTCTTCATCATTGAAATGAAGGTGATGGTTCCTACCTCGGAGGTATGTTATGTTTGATAAGAAAGGATGTCTATGAAGTGTAAGACATAGAATGATCAAGCAGAAATACAAGTTCACTTTCCTCTCTCTTTAACCAATCATCCCCAAGAGCATACACATTTTTTTAAAGTTTTTGAAATAATAAACAAATGCATAGCAGCATTAAAACAAATGCACTTTGAGCATAAAACCCTCAAAGAGTTTATAAACTAGTTGGGGACACTAATCGGAGAAGGCAATGGCACCCCACTCCAGTACTCTTGCCTGGAAAATCCCATGGACGGAGGAGCCTGGTGGGCTGCAGTCCATGGGGTCGCTAAGAGTTGGACAGGACTGAGCGACTGCACTTTCACTTTTCACTTTCATGCATTGGAGAAGGAAATGGCAACCCACTCCAGTGTTCTTGCCTGGAGAATCCCAGGGACAGCAGAGCCTGGTGGGCTGCCGTCTATGGAGTCGCACAGAGTCAGACACGACTGAAGCGACTTAGCAGCAGGGGACATTAATGCTAGTTCACACAGAACAATAAAAGAATGTTACAAGCTCATAATTTGATTAAGTGTGTATTTCTGATTATAAAAATATGATTGTTAAGGAAAAAAATGAAGTAAAAATGGACTAGGGTTTTCTGTTAGGCAGGCCTTCTCCTAGAATTGTCTAGGTATTCTGTGGAGTAAGAAATAGATCTGGCTTGAGGTTAATTATGTAAAAATACTAATTTATATTTTTCTATTTAAAAAATGTCTAACTTATACCTGATGACACTTTTAGGGGTGTTCCAGACAAAGTCCTACTAATCCTCTGAGAACTAGTCCAAACTCTCTTTCAAAACAAAAATTCTTTTAAGAGCTCATATTAGAATTAACCTTTTCATAAAACTCTCTTATAAATCTCTAACACTTTGTTGCCACTTTATACCTATCATGATGATTACAAAAATAATTTACATGGGCAAATTTCCCAGGCTTATTCACTTTCAATAAAAGAACCATCAAAAATGTATGATGTAGAATTCCCAACCTCCTTCCTGCTCCTGCTTATCAAATAGGTAGATACTGTATCAAATACCAAGAATGACTTGAAAATACAAATTCCCCATTTGAAATTCCACATGGAATCAAAACTCCATAGGAAAAACTTCAAACCTAGACTTTTCATCTTGTATTTTACATTTAGAAGCAGTTGATGAAACACATTTGCAATTTTTAAAGCATTTTCAAATGACTCATGAATCATGTTCCTTCTTGGCTATCTAATACAAAGCTAAGGTGTTATTTACCATCTTTATGGAAGCGATTCTTCTGTATCTCTCTGGCCAGTTCTTTTGCCACATACTAAGGGATTTTATGATGCTTTTCCTCTCAAGAATCAGACAAAGTAAGAAGTATACAGAAAGACTGAAAATATCTGGATAAAAAACAAATAAGCTCAGTCAAAATTAAAGAGAAGAATAAAAGAACTTACATATCCTTCCTCTACTATGCGTCAGACACTGTTCAAAACATTTTATAATTAACTCATTTAATCCTTACAACAGACCTATGGGGTAGATATAATTGTCTTCATTTTGAAGATGAAAAAAATGAAGTGAGACAGATGAATTCACTTACCCAATGACAAAGAGCTGGTGAAAAAAAAAAAAAAACGTAAAATAAAATTTCTTTATTTAAAGAACTGGCTCACACAATTACTCAGGCTGGGAAATCCAAAACCCATAGTTGCAAACTGGCAGGCTGAAGACCCAGAAAAGAACGCGTGTACTGATTCAAGAACAAAGGCCTTCTGCCGGTAGAACCCCGTCTAGATCTGAGGAGTTCAGTCTTTGGTTCTTTTCAGGCCTTTAGCTGATTGCCTGAGGCTCACTCACACTACAGAGGGCAATCTGCCTTACTCAAAGTCAGCCTCTTTAAACGTTAATCTAACTGAAAGACACCCTCACCAAAACACCCAGAATAATGTCTGACCACATCTACATATCTGGGCACCATGGCCTACACAAGTTGACATGAAGTTGGCCATCATTACATAAATACATATATACTTTTTCATAAAAGACAGAAGATATTTTGATGGTACCTTGGGGATCATGAGTTGGAATATGTGAAGTTCCTGCTTAAGGGCTAAATATATATAAGGCTGCTGCTGCTGCTAAGTCACTTCAGTCGTGTCCGACCCTGTGTGACCCCATAGACGGCAGCCCACCAGGCTCCCCCATCCCTGGGATTCTCCAGGCAAGAATACTGGAGTGGGTTGCCATTTCCTTCTCCAATGCATGAAAGAGAAAAGTGAAAGTGAAGTCGCTCAGTCTGTCCGACTGTTAGCGACCCCATGGACTGCAGCCCACCAGGCTCCTCCGTCCATTGGATTTTCCAGGCAAGAGTACTGGGGTGGGGTGCCATTGGGCCAAATTCTGTACTGATCACTGAACATAACTGAAAATTTGGTATCATAAATAAATCTTGACTATTATTAATAGCGTCACTTGCTATTAGCCTCTTCCTCCTAAAACCTGAGGGTAAACCAAACAAAAAAAGAGATTCATCAAGATTTTCAAATAAAATGACATGTTTCTACATATAAGTAATCTATCTATCTGAGAGAATTAGAAATAGCTCTACAGTCTACCCAAATCTGAGCTGGAAATAAGGCAAACTTGGACAAAGCATTCAGACTTCTTTGTTTTCCAAAAGGACAATGACTAGAACCACAACTCTCCCCACCTCCTGCCTGAAACACACACACACAAGTTATGCACAGTGATTTAAAATTAAATTTAAACAAGTTAAAGTGGTATGATTTCTCCCAGAATGTTATAGGTAGCCCTGGTGATAAATTATCTAAAGCAGGGGATATATCAGACAATCCACTGGGATGCAGGTAGAAAATATCAGAACTTATTAAATCTCTAACGAGAATGAGTATGTAGTTTTTAGTTTAAAATAAATATCTAAACAATAGTCATATCTACATTTGTCCTTGTGATTATCTACCAATCGTTTGTCACATACAGTATGAAGGGTGACCTAAGGAAGGAGTGAAAGGTGTAGAAGGCCAAAGGGTTGACAATGACACTCTTCCTTGGTTTTCTGTGTATTGTAGACCACATGTGCCTGGTTCAGTGGATTGATATATCCTGGTTCTGATTTCAAACTAACACAAAATGAACAGATGACTGAAAAAACGTATGCTGGCAACTAGGTGAAAGGGTGAATAATGCATGCACAAACGAACAATGAGAAAACTGTAGAGCTGACACTCATTCGCAGCACAAACTTGTCGGGCACATTATCAAAAATATTGAAATATCAATTTAGCATTACGTTGTATGATTAGCATTATGTTGTATGGTTAACATAAGGTTTTATGTTAATTTTTATGGCTAACATAAAAATACTATTTTTAGACTATTTCATTTTTATTTCATTGTATCAATTGATTGCAAAAGTGGCCACAAATTGTATCCATTCTGTATGCATGTTTCTTTGCAATATGACTACAGTTACTCCCCTGAAGAAGGGAAGACTGTTCTATCCATTGAATCTGCACTGCAGACAATGGGATGGTAGAAATAATTACACAAAGAGAGACTTAAAAAGCGGTTGTCCACTAGGGATTGTTCCCTTGCTGCGCTTTGGAACCGTGAGGCCCCTGCATGTGTAAATAAGCCTAACTTAGCCTGGTGGATGATGAGGTGTAGCCCAGTCCCCATAGGAGAGCCAGCTAACTGACAGACATGTGAGTGAGGCCACTGACCGCCAGCTGACCAGGAAAGCATAGGCAAGACCACCTGAGACCGGAGCAGAACTTGGCAGCTGAGTCCAGTCCACAATGCTAACCCACAATACCAAGAGCTGGTAAAGGAAAGACCGCTATTTCCGGCAAGTTAGTTTTGGAGTGGTGAGTTATACAGTAAAAGAAACTAACTGATAGAGAAATTAGTACCTAAAAGAGGGTTGCTATGGTAACAAAAAGCTAAAATGTGTGGCCCTGGGTCTCTGAATTGGGCAGAGACTGAAGAACATTAAGAGCCTGGTGGCGAAAACTAGAAAGGACGAGCAAACTATTAATGGTCGCTGGAGAAACAGTGAGGAAATTGCTAAAGCAGTCCAGAAAAATGGCAACATGTATCACGTACTTGAAAACAGCTGGCTCAGTGGTTGCCTGCAGAAACTTGCAAGATTTTTTAAAATTCATATTGCTAATGAATTTATGGGCCTTGTAAAACGGTTTTCTGGCAAAATGTTGAAAGTGTCGATTGATTTCACTTAGCTGCCTAGGAAGACAGAAAAGAGCTGACGAAAGAATTTAGAGGCAATATATAGGAAATAAGAGTTTCTCATCACTTTAACCAGTAAAATCCTCCAAGTGAAAGAAACCTGAGATCAAAGATCATATCACAGTGTGACCATTAAAGTTTTAATAAGATATTTGAAAGAATCTAGTTTGAAGGCATCTAGTAGATCCTCTTAACTGAAAAGTTGAGGGGAGAGCGTCTAGGTATTTTAAGGCTGCTCTCCCACAACACTCTGACACACCCACATAATTCGACTTCTAAAGAATTGTGGATGTGGCTTTCCTTGCACTGAATAGACTCCAGTCAGGTTCAGAGACAAACCACAAAGTTTTAAGAGTTGTACTAATGAACCACGTACTTGGGTCAAAGATAGTAGATCGCTCAAATGACAAAATATGAGTCTTATGGTAAAGGAACAAAGTCTCAGAAGACAGCCAAAAGCTAAGCTAAACTAACTAAGACAACTAAGATAGAGCTAAGAGACTTGGAGGACAATGATGCAGGGAGATGAAGCTACACTTAATCCAGAAATATATCCCACCCCCAGAATGGGCAGACCTAGTAACAAATGTCCTATTGGATCTCAGAATTGCTGTAAACCAGTGGCTGCTATGTGTTTCAGATACCTCCCCTTTGTGATGGCAGTGTTTTCTGCAGCAATCCTGTCTACTCAATCATGTATATTACTGGNCTAACTAAGACAACTAAGATAGAGCTAAGAGACTTGGAGGACAATGATGCAGGGAGATGAAGCTACACTTAATCCAGAAATATATCCCACCCCCAGAATGGGCAGACCTAGTAACAAATGTCCTATTGGATCTCAGAATTGCTGTAAACCAGTGGCTGCTATGTGTTTCAGATACCTCCCCTTTGTGATGGCAGTGTTTTCTGCAGCAATCCTGTCTACTCAATCATGTATATTACTGGGTGTGCTGAGGGCAGATAATCAGTCTCTTTTAGATCATATGTTGCCAGAACAAGCAAAGGGGAGAGTCACTCAGTCATGTCCGACTCTTTGCGACCCCATGGACTGTAGCCTACCAGGCTTCTCAGTCCATGGGATTTTCCAGGCAAGAGTACTGGAGTGGGCTGCCATTTCCTTCTCCAGGGGATTTTCCCGACCCAGGGATTGAACCCTCTCCTGCATTGTAGGCAGACTTTACCCACTGAGCCACCAGGGAAGCCCAGAACAAGCAATGTAAGATCTAAAAAGCCACAAGCTCTGAGGAGCCTCATCTGATCTGATTTAAATCACAAGATTCCACACTAGCCTGATGCCATAATGAGATGAGATTTGGGGGATCTTACACATGGATGAAATGGTAATTTTTTCCAAAGGATAGACTGCTAGATTGCAAAAGTGGCTATAATACATTGTAGCTTCTTCCATCAGGAGATGTCTGTTTTTCCACCCTTTGAATCTAGACAGATATTATGACTTATTTCACCATTTGTGTGCAACAGAATTGATACCACACCAATATAAGGCACCTTTCACTTCATAAACAAAATGAAAAGACAATCGATAGAATATGATGTGAGCAACAAGAGCTTAACATCCAAAATAGACAAACAACTCATAAAACTCAACAACAAAGAAATTTAAAACAAAGTTAAAAACTGGGCAGATGGCCAAAATAGACATTTCTCCAAAGAAGACATGCACTCCGGGCATGTATCTGGACTCCAAAGAAGACATACACTCCGGGCATGTATCTGGAAAAGATGAAAACTAATTTCGAAAGGTACATGCACCTTGATGTTCACAGCAGCACTGAGACACGGAAACAACCCAAGTGCCCATCAGTGAGCAACTAGCTTAAGAAGATGTGAAATCTATCTGTCTATCTATCTAGATAGATAGGATACATACACACACACACAATGGACTGTTACTCAGCCATAAAAAGAAATGAAATATTGCCATTTGTTACAACATGAATGGACCTAGAGGTTATTATATTACTAAGTGAAGTAAGTCAGACAAAGATATATGATACTACTTACATGTAATCTAAAACATGATACAAATGAATCTATAAACAAACAGAAACAAAGTCACAGAAATAGAAAACAAACTTGTGGTTACCAAAGGAGAAAGGGAGGAGGAAGGGAAACATTAGGAATGTGTGATTAATAGATACAAACTATGATATATCATTTAGGTAAACAACAAGGATTTACTGAATAGCCCAAGGAACGATATTCAATATCTTATAATAACCTATAATGGAAAATAATCTGGAAAATCGATATGTATATATAATTAGGTCACTTTTTGTATACCCCAAATTAACACAATATTGTAAATCAACTATACTTCAATTAAAACAAAAACAATGTAAGCTTTTAAAAATTTTATTTAATGGGAGGAAATTGCTTTATAATGTCATGTTGCTTTCTGCCATGCATCAGCATGAATCAGCCACACATATGTCCCCTCCTTCTTGAACCTCCCTCCCACCTCCCACCCCACCCCTCTAGACTGTCACAGAGCAACAGGGTGAGCTCCTTGTTTTATATAGAAACTTCCCATTAGCTATCTGTTTTACACATGGTAACGGGTATATTTCACTGCCATTCTCTCAATTCATCCCACCCTCTCCTGCCTCTACTGTGTCCATAAGTGTGTTCTCTGTGTCTGCATCTTTATTGCTGCCTTACAAGTAGGCTCATCAGTACCATTTTTCTAGATTCCGTATATATGAATTAATATATGATATTTGAAAAACAATTTAAACTTTATGAAATAAAGCATAAGGTATATTTCATGTTTCTCTGAGATGTCAGGGAAACTAAGGTATCCATAAAAACCAGCACCAGAGTAAAAGTAAAAGTGGGCTTCCCTGGTAGCTCAGTTGGTAGAGAATCCACCTACAATACAGGAGACCCCGGTTCGATTCCTGGGTTGGGAAGATCTGCTAGAGATGGGGGAGGCTACCCACTCCAGTATTCTTGGGCTTCCCTTGTGGCTCAGTGGGTAAAGAATCCACCTGCAATACAGGAGACCCCGGTTCAATTCCTGGATTGGGAAGATGCCCTGGAGGAGGGAAAGGCTACCCATTCCAGTATTCTGGCCTAGCAAATTTCAGGGACCGTATAGTCTATGGGGACACAAAGAGTCAGACACGCCTGAGCAACTTTCAGAAAGTAAAAGTGGAAAACCTAAGTGGCAATCAAGAACAAAACCTAGCGTTTCTCTGAGGCCAGCTCCAGAAACCCTGGTGGCTTTGAGTTTCAGTTTTCACGTCTGGTTGATTCTGGTGACAGATAACAATGCTCAGGGACCTCTGAGGCTGAGAGTTTACTTGGATCACACCCTGCATTGCCTAGGCCCTGTGGGCAAATAATGGCCCTCCAAAGACGTCCATGCCACTCTCTCCTAAACCTGTGAGTAAGTTGTTACATGGCAATAGGGAACTAAGGCTGCAGCAGGAACTAAAATTGCTAATCAGCCCGCGTGAAGGTAGGTTGTCCTAGCTTATCCAGTGGATCCAGTGGTGATTTAAAAATCACCACTTTTTAAATGTGGAAGAGGGAGACAGAAGTTGGAGTCAGAAAGGGATTTGAAGATGCTATGCTGCTGACTTCAAAGACAGAGGAAAGGGCTATGACTCAAGGAATGTCCGAGGCCTCCAGAAGCTGCAAGAGGCAAGAAAACCGATTCTCTCCCACAGACAGGAGTGTAGCCCTGCCGATATCTTGAGTTTACCTTGATGAGACTCTTCAGGTTTCTGACCTCCAGAACGGTGACTTTTTAAACCATGAAGTTGGTGATTATTTGTTACAACAGCAACAGAAAAGTAATACAAACCCTAAAGGGATAATGTATTTTCAGAACATTTTCAAACAAGATTAAACATTTTCAAAACAGGATTGTTGTGGGGAAATGATGCCTATGGAGATGACGGAATAATTTCTATAATAAATGTTAAAAATGAAACACCAACATATTCAACCCACTCAGGAATTTAACAAACAGACTCTTACTGAATTGGATTTAATCAAATGAAAGGTGTTATTTGCCTCTGGGAAAATCAAAGCAAGTTTCTTCAACAATTAGATTTACTGAAAAAGNGATACCACACCAATATAAGGCACCTTTCACTTCATAAACAAAATGAAAAGACAATCTATAGAATATGATGTGACCAACAAGAGCTTAACATCCAAAATAGACAAACAACTCATAAAACTCAACAACAAAGAAATTTAAAACAAAGTTAAAAACTGGGCAGATGGCCAAAATAGACATTTCTCCAAAGAAGACATGCACTCCGGGCATGTATCTGGACTCCAAAGAAGACATACACTCCGGGCATGTATCTGGAAAAGATGAAAACTAATTTCGAAAGGTACATGCACCTTGATGTTCACAGCGGCACTGAGACACGGAAACAACCCAAGTGCCCATCAGTGAGCAACTAGCTTAAGAAGATGTGAAATCTATCTGTCTATCTATCTAGATAGATAGGATACATACACACACACACAATGGACTGTTACTCAGCCATAAAAAGAAATGAAATATTGCCATTTGTTACAACATGAATGGACCTAGAGGTTATTATATTACTAAGTGAAGTAAGTCAGACAAAGATATATGATACTACTTACATGTAATCTAAAACATGATACAAATGAATCTATAAACAAACAGAAACAAAGTCACAGAAATAGAAAACAAACTTGTGGTTACCAAAGGAGAAAGGGAGGAGGAAGGGAAACATTAGGAATGTGTGATTAATAGATACAAACTATGATATATCATTTAGGTAAACAACAAGGATTTACTGAATAGCCCAAGGAACGATATTCAATATCTTATAATAACCTATAATGGAAAATAATCTGGAAAATCGATATGTATATATAATTAGGTCACTTTTTGTATACCCCAAATTAACACAATATTGTAAATCAACTATACTTCAATTAAAACAAAAACAATGTAAGCTTTTAAAAATTTTATTTAATGGGAGGAAATTGCTTTATAATGTCATGTTGCTTTCTGCCATGCATCAGCATGAATCAGCCACACATATGTCCCCTCCTTCTTGAACCTCCCTCCCACCTCCCACCCCACCCCTCTAGACTGTCACAGAGCAACAGGGTGAGCTCCTTGTTTTATATAGAAACTTCCCATTAGCTATCTGTTTTACACATGGTAACGGGTATATTTCACTGCCATTCTCTCAATTCATCCCACCCTCTCCTGCCTCTACTGTGTCCATAAGTGTGTTCTCTGTGTCTGCATCTCTATTCCTGCCTTACAAGTAGGCTCATCAGTACCATTTTTCTAGATTCCGTATATATGAATTAATATATGATATTTGAAAAACAATTTAAACTTTATGAAATAAAGCATAAGGTATATTTCATGTTTCTCTGAGATGTCAGGGAAACTAAGGTATCCATAAAAACCAGCATCAGAGTAAAAGTAAAAGTGGGCTTCCCTGGTAGCTCAGTTGGTAGAGAATCCACCTACAATACAGGAGACCCCGGTTCGATTCCTGGGTTGGGAAGATCTGCTAGAGATGGGAGAGGCTACCCACTCCAGTATTCTTGGGCTTCCCTTGTGGCTCAGTGGGTAAAGAATCCACCTGCAATACAGGAGACCCCGGTTCAATTCCTGGATTGGGAAGATGCCCTGGAGGAGGGAAAGGCTACCCATTCCAGTATTCTGGCCTAGCAAATTTCAGGGACCGTATAGTCTATGGGGACACAAAGAGTCAGACACGCCTGAGCAACTTTCAGAAAGTAAAAGTGGAAAACCTAAGTGGCAATCAAGAACAAAACCTAGCGTTTCTCTGAGGCCAGCTCCAGAAACCCTGGTGGCTTTGAGTTTCAGTTTTCACGTCTGGTTGATTCTGGTGACAGATAACAATGCTCAGGGACCTCTGAGGCTGAGAGTTTACTTGGATCACACCCTGCATTGCCTAGGCCCTGTGGGCAAATAATGGCCCTCCAAAGACGTCCATGCCACTCTCTCCTAAACCTGTGAGTAAGTTGTTACATGGCAATAGGGAACTAAGGCTGCAGCAGGAACTAAAATTGCTAATCAGCCCGCGTGAAGGTAGGTTGTCCTAGCTTATCCAGTGGATCCAGTGGTGATTTAAAAATCACCACTTTTTAAATGTGGAAGAGGGAGACAGAAGTTGGAGTCAGAAAGGGATTTGAAGATGCTATGCTGCTGACTTCAAAGACAGAGGAAAGGGCTATGACTCAAGGAATGTCCGAGGCCTCCAGAAGCTGCAAGAGGCAAGAAAACCGATTCTCTCCCACAGACAGGAGTGTAGCCCTGCCGATATCTTGAGTTTACCTTGATGAGACTCTTCAGGTTTCTGACCTCCAGAACGGTGACTTTTTAAACCATGAAGTTGGTGATTATTTGTTACAACAGCAACAGAAAAGTAATACAAACCCTAAAGGGATAATGTATTTCCAGAACATTTTCAAACAAGATTAAACATTTTCAAAACAGGATTGTTGTGGGGAAATGATGCCTATGGAGATGACAGAATAATTTCTATAATAAATGTTAAAAATGAAACACCAACATATTCAACCCACTCAGGAATTTAACAAACAGACTCTTACTGAATTGGATTTAATCAAATGAAAGGTGTTATTTGCCTCTGGGAAAATCAAAGCAAGTTTCTTCAACAATTAGATTTACTGAAAAAGAAAGAGCTGTATCACCATAAGCCTGAAACATGAAAATGACTTCAGTCCTTCTGCTGAATTCAAAGCCATAAGTAGAAATAGATGCCCTTGTCTGAAATTATTTCCTTCCTAGTCTTTCGGATGATTTGTTCTTCTCGCCTAAGCAGAAGAAGTGGGTTTTATAAGTGAAGTACAGTGGTACCTTGGTGTCTGAGGGAGATTGGCTCTAAGAGCCCAGAAGACACTGGATCTGCAGATGTTTAAGTCCTTTATATAAGATAGTCTATGACAGTCAGCCCTCTATATAGGCAGGTGCAGAGGACCCCCTACAGCAGTAACCTCAGAGTTTAATATTTTCCTTTCAGAGTTCTGTCCTGTGTTTTAGAACATTTTTGCTAAAGAATAGCTTTTACAGTGTGTGTGTGTAGTCACTTCAAAAACATTTGAAGCAAAGATAAATGAACTGGCTGGGTTGAAAAGGATTCAGTGTTGGGGAGAAAGGAGCTGAAGATAGGATGCAACCAAGAGAACATAATATTGGCTTTATCCAAAGCGAAGAAACAGCAAATTGTATTCCTTCTTAATGCCCTTACCCTTGACTTCTATCCCTTGCTAATACTGAACCCTGGCAGCCTTATATCTTGCACAGCTAATCTGCAGAGCCCTATCGGAGTGTAGTTTCTTTTTAACATTTTCACATCTCATCAAGACTCAACTGTTGTGATTTTTTCATTCTTCTGCTTCCATGCTAGCTCTTACTAGGAAGGAGCTCACAAACTAACCCATGTGCGATAGTGCACATACAAGATTCTGGTATTTTCCTTCCCACACAGAAGTAGGTGATGCCTCAGACTTCTCACTTTATCTCCTCCAGGAATCCATCCACCCAGGGAGTATCTTCTCTGTCTTGGTCAAATCAGTTTATGGAATTGACGTTGAAAGATGGCAATAAAGGTAGAACCTGAGCTATGGGAAGAGAAAGAAAAGATATTATCTTCAAAATAAAGAGAGAAAACAATTTTGGAAATTTAGAGTAAATGTAAAGTGCTAGAATGGTGTGGGTACCAGATAAGTGGGAAAAAGGTAAGAGAGTTATTACTGGGGAGGGTTAAAAAAATCAACCTTAATGCATTTCTAAAAGCATGAAAATAAAAACCCAACTCCATTTTTACTCCTAATGAATATTTGATCTGTGCTTTTATGAATAAGACTACGCCTAGACTGGTGTGTGTGTGTGCTCACTCGCTCAGTCCTGTCCAGCCCTTTTGCATAAGCTGCTTGTATATTTTGGAGACTCAGCCTTTGTCAGCTACTTTGTTTGCAGTTATTTTCTCCCATTCTGAGAGTTGTCTTTTCATCTTGTTTATAGTTTGCTTTGCTGTGCAAAAACTTAAATTTAATTAGGTGCTGCACTCAATATGCCAGCAAATTTGGAAAACTCAGCAGTGGCCACAGGACTGGAAAAGGTCAGTTTTCATTCCAATTCCAAAGAAAGGCAATGCCAAAGAATGCTCAAACTACCGCACAATTGCACTCATCTCACACGCTAGTAAAGTAATGCTCAAAATTCTCCAAGCCAGGCTTCAGCAATATGTGAACCGTGAACTCCCTGATGTTCAAGCTGGTTTTAGAACAGGCAGAGGAACCAGAGATCAAATTGCCAACATCCGCTGGATCATGGAAAAAGCAAGAGAGTTCCAGAAAAACATCTATTTCTGCTTTATTGACTATGCCAAAGCCTTTGACTGTGTGGATCACAATCAACTGTGGAAAATTCTGAAAGAGATGGGAATACCAGACCACCTAACCTGCCTCTTGAGAAATCTGTATGCAGGTCAGGAAGCAACAGTTAGAACTGCACATGGAACAACAGACTGGTTCCAAATAGGAAAAGGA
>SJYX01010916.1:0-12090 GCA_006410675.1 Oreotragus oreotragus
ACACACACACACATATATGTATATGTATAAGTGAATCACTTTGTTATACGCCAGAAACTAATACAACAGTGTAAATCAATATACTTCAATTTTTTAAAAAAATTATAAAAGTAGGGCTTGAGGGTTTTTCTTGAAAGGTTGGAAAATTTTGATTTGGGTGGAAAGGAAAAGGTAATGATAGAAAAATGAGTAAAAACCCATAGATATAAATGGATATAGCTATTCTTGGTAGTTGCCAGATTAGGGAGGTCAGAATGTCTTAGTAGGAAGCAATGTTAAGTCATTAATTCTAGACTTGATTCTAGAGGCTTAATTACCAAATGTTGACTACAGTTCTGACTTCTCATGTTCTTTCTGTTTAAGTGTCCACCATCTCTAATTGAAATCAATGTTCAGAGTCTTAATTTCATTCCCAGAAAAGAATTTGACTGTGGTCTAATCATCTGTGGTCTAATCATCCATGGCCAGGGGTGTGAGTCATGAGGCATATTAAGTTGAAGAAGTTAAGAAGTAAGGCAATGATTAGCAAAGTAGACATCATTTTGCTTATATATGTGGGGGCTGAGGCAGGACAGCATGAGCAATGAACAATTTGCACAGAGACTTTGTCTATTCAGGGCTTTTCTGGTAGCTCAGACGGTAACGCGTGTGCCTACAATGCGGGAGACCAGGGTTCGATCCCTGAGTCAGGAAGATCCCCTGGAGAAGGAAATGGCAACCCACTCCAGTACCCTTGCCCGGAAAATCCCACGGACTGAGGAGCCTGGTAGGCTACAGTCCATAGGGTTGCAACGAGTTGGATACGACTGAGCGACTTCGCTTCGCTTTGTCTATTCATTGTGGTCCCAGTGTTTGGCACATAGTGTCACCTAAACAAATGTTCACTACATTGAACAAACACTCAAAAAGAAGGATTATAGTTAGAAATTGTCCATCTCCTTACTCAACTTTATGACATATATGCACAGACGGGCCTCTCCATTGGTGTCACACACAAAACAATGTCACTTAAACTGCTTGGGTGAACAAGAAAGCCCAGCCAGGCCTACAAGTGCTTTTCAATTACTTTCTTCAAAGAAGTGGTCCATACAGTTTTTAAGTTTCAACTTTCAAATTCTTTGTAAAGTGTAGTCATAAAAATGTATCCACAGTCAAGACTTTCTATATTGTTGCATTAAGACTTAAGAAGAGTCTCATTTGCTTAAGCATAAAATCATTCAGTTTAACCATTTTTCAATCTGTGAAGTTTTTACTCTTCTGACAATTTGCCTATTATAGAAATAATTTATGTACCGGTTAAGAAAAGTCCATTTAGAAGATCAAACAGCAGATGTCAAGACATCAGACATAATGTTTTAAAAAATACAATAAATAAATATTTTTATTTATAAAAGTTTTCCCTATTTTTCTTTAATTGGAGAAGGAAATGGCAACCCACTCCAGTACTCTTGCCTGGAAAACCCCATGGACGGAAGAGCCTGGTAGGCTACAGTCCATGGGGTCACAAAGACTCATACACGACTGAGCGACTTCATTTTTCTCCCTATTTTTCTTTAATAACTCCTTCAAATATATTCTAAATTAAAAGCAAGCAATTTTCAAATGGTTTATTTTTGCTTCTTTTTATCTTAATTCTGTATCACTTTTTATTCTCCTTTATCTAATTATATGTCTATGATGGTGTCACCCTTCTACAATGAAGCATATCTGAAGAGGTCTTTTGAATGATGGAGGCATGAAAATTTCAAAGGTCTTCATTAGAGTCAGCTAAAGGCAGGGGGAAAAAACTATGGGCCATGATCCTCAAAGCCCAACTGGTCTCATGTATTCTAAAAAAAATTTTTTTTTTAGGCTCAGCTTTGTCAGCATCATAGGCTTTTTTTTTTTAATATTTATTTTTACTTTATTTTGCTTTACAATATTGTATTGGTTTTGCCATACATTGACATGAATCAGCCACGGGTGTACATGAGTTCCCAATTCTGAACCTCTCTCCCACCTCCCACCCCATATCATCTCTCTGGATCATCCCCATACACCAGCCCCAAGCATCCTGTATCCTGTATCGAACATAGACTGGCGATTCGTTTCTTACATGATAGTATACATGTTTCAATGCCATTCTCCCAAATCATCCCACCCTCTCCCTCTCCCACAGAGTCCAAAAGACCATTCTAAACATCTGTGTCTCTTTTGCTGTCTCGTATACAGGGTTATCATTACCATCTTTCTAAATTTCATATATATGATGGCACCCCACCCCAGTACTCTTGCCTGGAAAATCCAATGGACGGAGTAGCCTGGTGGGCTGCAGTCCATGGGGTCGCTAACAGTTGGATAGACTGAGCGACTTCACTTTCACTTTTCTCTTTCATGCATTGGAGAAGGAAATGGCAACCCACTCCAGTACTCTTGCCTGGAAAACCCCATGGACGGAAGAGCCTGGTAGGCTACAGTCCATGGGGTCACAAAGACTCATACACGACTGAGCGACTTCATTTTTCTCCCTATTTTTCTTTAATAACTCCTTCAAATATATTCTAAATTAAAAGCAAGCAATTTTCAAATGGTTTATTTTTGCTTCTTTTTATCTTAATTCTGTATCACTTTTTATTCTCCTTTATCTAATTATATGTCTATGATGGTGTCACCCTTCTACAATGAAGCATATCTGAAGAGGTCTTTTGAATGATGGAGGCATGAAAATTTCAAAGGTCTTCATTAGAGTCAGCTAAAGGCAGGGGGAAAAAACTATGGGCCATGATCCTCAAAGCCCAACTGGTCTCATGTATTCTAAAAAAAATTTTTTTTTTAGGCTCAGCTTTGTCAGCATCATAGGCTTTTTTTTTTTAATATTTATTTTTACTTTATTTTGCTTTACAATATTGTATTGGTTTTGCCATACATTGACATGAATCAGCCACGGGTGTACATGAGTTCCCAATTCTGAACCTCTCTCCCACCTCCCACCCCATATCATCTCTCTGGATCATCCCCATACACCAGCCCCAAGCATCCTGTATCCTGTATCGAACATAGACTGGCGATTCGTTTCTTACATGATAGTATACATGTTTCAATGCCATTCTCCCAAATCATCCCACCCTCTCCCTCTCCCACAGAGTCCAAAAGACCATTCTAAACATCTGTGTCTCTTTTGCTGTCTCGTATACAGGGTTATCATTACCATCTTTCTAAATTTCATATATATGATGGCACCCCACCCCAGTACTCTTGCCTGGAAAATCCAATGGACGGAGTAGCCTGGTGGGCTGCAGTCCATGGGGTCGCTAACAGTTGGATAGACTGAGCGACTTCACTTTCACTTTTCTCTTTCATGCATTGGAGAAGGAAATGGCAACCCACTCCAGTATTCTTGCCTGGAGAATCCCAGGGATAGGGGAGCCTGGTGGGCTGCCGTCTATGGGGTCACACAGTGTCGGACACGACTGAAGTGACTTAGCAGCAGCAGCATACTGTATTGGTGTTTTTCTTTCTGGCTTACTTCACTCTGTATAGTAGGCTCCAGTTTCATCCATCTCATTAGAACTGATTCAAATGTATTATTTTTAATGGCTACCAGTGGTATTTTTCACAGAGCTAGAACAAATAATTTCACAATTCGTATGGAAATACAAAAAACCTTGAATAGCCAAAGCCATCTTGAGAAAGAAGAATGGAACTGGAGGAATCAACCTGCCTGACTTCAGGCTCTAATACAAAGCCACAGTCATCAAGACAGTATGGTACTGGCACAGAGACAGAAATATAGATCAATGGAACAAAATAGAAAGCCCAGAGATAAATCCACACACCTATGGACACCTTATCTTCAACAAAGGAGGCAAGAGTATTCTAAATTTAATTCACATCCCATGACTTCATCACTTTTTACTCTTTAAAAGTATCCTGTTCACAAACTCAGTCATCTTATTAAGATCTGGAAAACATTTTTCATACTTAGCTGCACTCCTTAAACACTTTCTTTTTATCTATAAAAACTAGCACCATCTCAGTCCTAAAAAGGAAAATTCATTTCTAAAGAAGATTTCAGTGGCAAATTTGACCACTTTAAGTATTATGTTACCAATATTTTAAACTTTTTTTTTCATTTAAATTGCATTCTGAATCATTTAAGGGCCTAAATTACTAAGGAGAACAACAGTATAGCATGCTTTTTTCCAGAATACATTTTGTACTTGTCGGGCCTTGTGATATTATATGTATATGGAAACCCCTAATTCACTGTTTATTAGCCAGGTTGTCATTGACAGTCTTTTGGCCAGGTTGTCATTCTCTGTCCTTGTTCCCAATGGTCTTTGGTGAGTGACTTAATTGAAAGTCTGCCCTTGTATGTACTCTGCCCTTCATGCGTACTGATAGGAGCATTCTGGAATAAACCAAATGCACTATCTTATGGCAGGTCTGCAACTTTTTCCCTCTCTTCATAGCTTTACAGAGATAAAGCAACTAATATTTTGAGTGACCTTCTGTGCTTACAGTTCCCATCTGTTGTGGCCTGAAATTACCATCTAAGTTCTTGCCATGTGAGGATCAGCAGGGTGCCCCCTGATCTGTCAACCAAGCACGAGCAGTTACACAAATAGCACACAATTTCGAAGGCAGACAGGCTGGTAGAATCAGGCTCCATTTGCCCATTCTTTTACCATGTTATAAAACTAAGCTGCTCCTGTCTACTGCTCACGGACAGAGGTCTTTTTAAAATTCTAGCAAACCTGATCCCAGGCACTTGCCAACAAAGTCTTAGTCTTGTTAACTGATACTGGTAATGAAGAGCATCTGAAACCAAGCTTCTTATGATCAATAGGTATTTCCACTTTCAGATTAAGTTCTTTTATTTTTCAAATGGATTTTTTTCCTGATTATAATCCTGACATTTGTGTATTATGCAAAGTTTGGAAAATACATAAAAGGATAGAGACGGAATTAGCATTACTCTAAAGCCAATACCTGCAGATAACTAGTTACTAATATTTTACCAATATTATCTTCCAAACTTGAGATTTTATGCTATACATAATTTTTATAACATTATATCATAAACATATTCATTTAAATGAATATTTTAAAGCATTGTTTTAATGAATGCATATCAGCCCATTATCTGAATACACTAATTTTTTTAGTATGCTATTTTGTATATTAATTCACTCAATATCGGACATTGTACATTTAGATTTCCAATTATTCAGAATGATAAATAACCCTGTCAAAATATTCATTGGTCTGTCTAATTAATTCCTTAGGATAGGTACTCATGTTCATCTTTTAAGTTCTTAACAGTCTCTCAGAGTGCTTTCCAAGAAAGCTGTAATACTCCCACCTATATGCTAATTTTATAGGTGAAAAATTGTATTTTACTATTCCATTTTCTTCTAATTAAAATTTGGCTGGTATAGAGAGCATTCTGGATGCAAATCAAGAAGAAGAGAGTAGAGTAAGTGGTGACTTTGACTCTTACATTGGTCCAACTATGGACCATGATTTCCACTGCCATCTTCTCTGAGTTCTTGTTTTGTGGCCAAGGAGCCACAAACAGAGACCTTTCTGTAAGAAGACTTCTTGTAATAAAACCACAATTCACATTTTATTAGCATTCTTCAGCTTATCATCCCTTCACGTCTATCATAGATTCTCAAAAAACCCTTCTAAGGATGATGTTCTTATGGAAATACATGCTCCTGGGTTGCTGGGTCTTCCATTTCCTTAGCCTCTCAGACCATGGAAGTATTCTAGGCTGGAAGTAATAGATTAGGGGCTTGATAGTAATCATCAAAAAGTCTACAAACAATAAAGAGTGGGGAGGGTGTGGAGAAAAGAGAACCCCCACACACTGTTGGTGGGAATGCAAATTGGTACAGCCACTATGGAGAACAGTATGGAGGTTCCTTAAAAAACTAAAAATAGAACTACTATATGACCCAGCAATCCCACTCTTGGGCATATATCCAGAGAAAACCATAAGTTGAAAAGATACATGCACCCCAATGTTCCTTGCAGCACTACTCACAATAGCCAGAACATGGAAGCAACCTAAATGTCCATCAAAAGAAGAACAGATGAAGAAGATGTGGTACATATAGAGAGCGGGATATTACTCAGCCATAAAAAAGGAACAAAATAATGCCATTTGCATAGCTGGAGCTAGAGATTCTCATGTTGAATGCAGTCAGAGAAAGACAAATATCACATGATATCACTTATATGTGGAATCTAAAATATGATACACATGAACCTATTTACAAAACAGAAATAGATTCACAGACACAGAAAACAAACATACAGTTACCAAAGTGGGGGGGGGGATAAATTAGAAGTTTGGGATCAACATGTAAACTACTACATATAAAATATATATAAAACAAGGGCCTATCATATAGTACAGGGAGCTATAGTCAATATCTTGTAATAACCTATAATGGAAGAGAACTAAAAATAATATACATATATAAAAGAATATGTGTATATAGATACATATATACACATATGTATACACATATATACATATACATACATATGCATATATACATATATATACATACATATACACATATACATTTTATATATATATAATATGTGTGTGTGTGTATATATATATATATAGCTAAATCACTTTACTATGCACCTGGGACTAACAGCATTGCAAATCAACTATATTTTAATAAAAAAAAATTTGGTATAATGTATTCTGTATCATGTGACATGGTAACTAAGTGGCATATATCTACAAGACAAGATCCAAGACTATGAGCAGCCTAGGGAGCACGTCATATAAAGAATATTTGGGATTTCCCCTCGTGGCTCAGTGGTAAATAATTTACCTGCCAAAGCAGCAAACACAGGTTCATTTCCCGACCTGGGAAAAACCCACATGCCTCCAAGCAGCTACGCCCACACGCCACAACTATTGAGCCTGGGCTCTAGAGCCGCGAACAGCAACTACTGAGCCCGTGAGCCCGTGAGCCCGCGAGCCCGCGCTCTGCAACAGGAGAAGCCACGGCAATGAGAAGCCCTCACACTGCAACTGGAGAGCAGCCCCCACTCGCCACAACTAGAGAAAGCCTGTGAGGCAACGAAGACCCAACGTGGTCAGACGTGAATACATGAAATACTTTTAAAAAATGAGTGAGTGAAGGCACTCAGGCATGTCCAACTCTCTGCGACCCCGTGGACTGTAGCCTACCAGGCTCCTCTGCCCATGGGATTTTCCAGGCAATAGTCCTGGAGTGGATTGCCATTCCCTTCCCCAGGGGATCTTCACAACCCAGTGACTGAACCCGGGTCTCCCGCATTGTAGACAGGCGCTTTACCATCTGAGCCACCAGGGAAGTCCCTTTTAAAAATAGTTGGAAGTAATTGGGAGATTCAGCATGGAGAAAAGATGACAAAGGGGAAATTTAGTATCTTCACATATAAGTTTTAAAATGTACAATTTATCGGTCTTCTACTGTGAGGAACTGGATCTGGGCTTCCCCGGTGGCTCAATGGTAAAGAATCTGCCTGTCAATGCCAAAGTCGCAAGTTGGATCCCTGGGTCAGAAAGATCCTCTGGAGAAGGAAATGGCAACTCACTCCAGTATTCTTGCCTGGAAAATCCCATGAACAGAGGAGCCTGTCGGGCTACAGACCTTGTGCAAGAATCAGACATGACTGGGAGACTAAACAACAAGAACTACGCTATGAGGAACTGAACCTGTTCCTGGTACTCAATGTGAGATATGTGTAATTGTCTTAACAACTTTGCAAGATGACCTTCTCACTCCAGTTTGGATATGAGATAAATAAGGTCAGCCAAGTAGTAAGAGAAAGAGATAGAACTTGAACCTGTGGCTGTTCCACTAAATGCTGTTTTTTTCTGTTACATCATATGGAAAAACAGTTTAACTTATTCCACTATATTTTGGGGGATGGAACTTAAATCAATGGTGGAAGTTATGGGAAGATGATTTTAATGCATCTAAGGAAGAACTTTATGTATTAACACTGATTCAACCATGAATTTGGGCATCTTGAGTGAGGGTCTCTGAAAGTATTTTGGCAGAGAACCATAAGCTGCTGGAGGAAAGACTTTTGTATCTAGTTTGTGGGTTGGATTAGATGACCCTAAGATTCCTTCCAACTCCATGTAGTTGTGTGTAGTTTTAGTTTGCTTATTTTCAAAGCTGTATAGTATTTCTTTGGGTGAATAAACCCCATTGTGTGAATGTATTTATCTATTATACTGATGATAGACATTAGGATTGTTTCTAGTTGAAGTTATTAAGACTAATGTTGTTACAAGCATAATTTTATCTCTTTCTAAATTAATTTTAGTGTGCTAAAGTAGACATAAAATTTACCATTTTAGCCATTTTAAGTGTATTTTCTTCACAATGTTGCACAAGTTTCATCATTATCGATTTCCAGAAATTTCTCATCATCCCAAAGAGTAAATCTGTGCAGGCATGCCTTATTTTATTGCACTTCTCTTTATTGTACTTTGCAGATACTGGTTTTTCTGTTTGTTTGCTTTCTTATATATATATATAAATTGAAGTTTTGTAGCAACCCTGCATCAAGCGAAACTATTGGTGCCATTTTCCCAATAGAATTATTTTTAAATTAAGCTATGTACATTTTTGGACATAATGCTATTGCACACTTAATAGACTACAGTTTAAACACAACCTTTATATGCACTTGAAAATAAAAAATTTGTGTGACTCACTTTATTATGATATTCTCTTTATTGGAAATAAACCCAGAATATGCTCTGAGGTACGTCTGTACTCATTAAACAAGAACTCCTCCCCTTCCTTCCTCCTCCCAACCTCTCATAACCTTACTCTACTTTCTGTCTCTACGAATTTGCCTAGTCTAGGTACCTCAGATAAGTGGAATCATATAATATTTGTCCTTTTGTGACTGGGTTCTTTCACTCAGGTCTTTTTAAAAGTTCATCCATGTGATAGCATGTGTCACAACTCCATTCCTAAGCATTCTTATACACATATTTTGGTGAACACATATATTCTTTTCTATTGGGTTCCACCTAGAAATGGGATTGTTGGGTCATACAGTCCCACATTTTCTCAAGGCTATCACAATCTGCTTCACTTCTCCCAACACTTTTTTTCTCCTTATTCTTTTTCCTTGCCTTACGTCCACAATCATCGCAATACTCCTTCAATATGAAAAAAGCTTCCCATTACTTTGTTTTTCTCTTCAATCTACTAGATCATTATTGTTGTTGCCTTTGCAGTTTATATGTATATATGTGTGTGTGTGTATATATGTGTGGTGGTGCTGGTTTAGTCACTAAGTCATGTCTGACTCTTGTGACCCCATGGACAGAGGAGCCTGGCAGGCTACAGTCCATGGGATTCTCCAGGCAAGAATCCTGGAGTGGGTTGCCATTTCCTTCTCCAGGGGATCTTCCTGACCCAGGAATTGAACTGGAGTATCCTGCTTTGTAGGCAGATTCTTTACCAACTGAGCTACAAGGGAAGCCCATATATATAACAAAAAAATAACACAATGAACATTATATACCCATTACCCAGCTCAAGAAATAAAATACCAGTAGTATCTTGGAGCTCCTCTCTAATCAAATTCTCCCCCTTCTCCTCCTCTACTCCTCCTCACAAAGATAACTACAATCCTGAATTTTGTGCTAATCATTCCCTTGCTTTTCTCTATATTTGGCCACCTATATATCCCTAACATATTGTTTAGTTTTGCCTGTGTATGAACTAGGCAAGGGAGCTGGGGTATTTATAGTGTTGTACTTGTCAGTCATTACTTAAAGGCTGTCCCTAAGGGACATCAATTTCCAGACCCTGCCGTCTCTGAAAACAGGCGACAGGAAGGCTCTGGCAGCCTGGAGGCAATCCTCAGACCAAAAGATGCAGGTGCTGGCTGTTGGGAGGGAAAGCACACTGGGGGTCAGTGTGCTGCAAATTGTGGAGACTCCACAGAAGTGGAGTCTGCTCTGTCTGTTGACTGTGATAGCTACCTGAGTGAGCCTTCCTGCCTTGGTTTCTCTCCCATACAACTCATTTTCCAGTCACGGTTATTCATTCAAAAGCTCAACAAATACTTATTGAATACTTAGGACATGCCAGGCATGATCCTTGCCTGGTGAATCTTACAGTTTAGCAGGGCAGACAAATTCTAGACAAATAATTAAACTGGGATGCACTGTATGAAATAGGAAGTAAGACCACGATATTATGGGATCATATGTCCAGAGAAAGCCTACCAGAATACTTCACTGGAGTCCTGAAGGAGTTGTCTAAACAAAAGAGGGAAGAGGGCAGGGTGGGAGGGTAAGGGATGAGGGTGGTGGGAGAGCATTCTAAGCAGAGCGGACTGCTGCTGTTGCTGCTGCTAAGTCATTTCAGTCGTGTCTGACTCTGTGCGACCCCAGAGATGGCAGCCCACCAGGCTCCCCCATCCCTGGGATTCTCCAGGCAAGAATACTGGAGTGGGTTGCCATTTCCTTCTCCAATGCATGAAAATGAAAAGTGAAAGTGAAGTCGCTCAGTCGTGTCTGACCCTCAGCGACCCCATGGACTGCAGCTTACCAGGCTCCTCCATCCATGGGATTTGCCAGGCAAGAGTACTGGAGTGAGGTGCCATTGCCTTCTCCGAAGCAGAGGGGACATTTTGTGTCAAACTTCAGAATTGAAAGAGAGCATTTCAAAGAACAGAAAGTACCAAGCTCAAGTCTGTGGCTGTCTGGAGGAACATATCTCAAAAATTCTGTCACAAAAAAAACTTATGAACTGGTTTGTGGATAAAATGAGGTTTGAGAAACAACTGAGAAGTTTGAGCCTTCAGATCTGGATTAGGAGAACAGAACAGATTCCTCAGCTTGAGCAATGTTTCAGAAACTGCCTTGTCTGTTGATTAAAAAAGGCATAATCAATGGAAGGAGCACTTTGTATTTATTGGCCTGATTTTTTCCTATATTTAAATCTATAGGTTTTAGCCAATACCTGGAATGTGGCCTGTCTGAAAGCAGGAAAGGTGAATTACCAACTTAATTATTTAGGGCTCTGGTCACTATTCTAGTCATTGCTTGATGTGAAACCAAAACGTCTTCCTCTGTTAGAGTCATCATTGCCTATCATTGAATGCATTTGGATTCCAACATGAGTGTATGGATTTCACATATTTTATGTGCCAAGTCAGGGAATGGAGCCTCATGTAAATTTTAATATACTAAATTTCAATAGCCTTGCTTAGATTTCAAATGTGTATCTGTATGTGATCTCAGTAGCACCTCAAAGTGCCTCACTCCTTTGACCTACCGCCCAGTCAGTCTGGGCACTTCCCAGCTCTTGGTAAACTTTCTTATCCATTTTCTCACCTTCTCAAAACTCCCAAGTATTGTTTGAGAAAGTCATGTAACCCTAATGATTAGTTACACTTGAAATGCCTTTTATATGATCTCAGGTAAAAGTTATTTAATTCCTTTGTTTGAGTCCTTTATTGCTTTACTTATATTCATTTTTCCAATCCTACCCTTTCACTTTCTTCAAGCTCCTCTTATTACTCTCCCATCACCTATCTCAGAAAAAAACCTTTCCTCTTTTATTAAAGGAAAAATGTCACATTCCTTTCCAAAAAAGTTAGCTTTTCTCTCCTCTTGAATATCAGAGTCCATCTTTTCTAGGACCCCAACTCTCTCACTTTTACCTGCAATTCTCGCTTCCCACGGGCCCTTTTCTTTCAGCTCACAGACGTTCTCATTTTTTTATCCTTCCAAAGCATTTTCTCAATCTCCTGAGTGGCTATCGACCTCCCTTCACCTCCACAGTGATTACTGTAAGAATGATCTACATTCACTTTCTCTGTGTCCACTTCCAATTTACTTTTCAATACACTTGAAAGCCATGTCACTCCAACCTGTTCCCCTTTGCTGTAGTGTTCCCCTATCAATGCTTCACTTCACTACTTGCTGCCTCTGTAGCCCAATTTTCTCTCATTCTTCAAACCATTTTCCTCCTCTGCTGACACAGCACGTACCACAGTGGTTCTCAACCTTGGCTGCACATTTGAACTACCTGGGAAACTTTTTTAAAA
>SJYX01010917.1:0-21135 GCA_006410675.1 Oreotragus oreotragus
TTCTTATATTGTCATAAGTTAGATAGTCATACCACATTATCATTATCATTGTAATTTGACCTTTGTTTTGTTGATTATTCGTTGATAGGCTCCCCCGCTTTTTTTTTTTTTCCTTCTGAGGCTTTGTATTGAGTTATGTAACCACATTGGCATGAAGAGTTAAGGGAAGAGGGGAGCTCACTTTCTGAGCTGCAGTATTGATTAGAGTCACATCAATGTAGATGTAGAGGAGTGAACCTGAAACTAAATGAAGTCGAAGCTTGAGTCTTACTTAAGAGCTGGTATTTTCCACTACTGGTGGCTCAGCAGTGAGGAATGTCAATGCAGGAGATGTGGATCCTTGGGTCAGGAAGATCCCCGGGAGAAGGGAACAAAAACCCACTCCAATATTCTTACCTGGGAAAAGTCATGGACTGAGGAGCCTGGCGGGCTGCAAAGAATTGGACACAACTTCGAGACCAAACAACAATGGCAAATTTCCCACCAAAACTGGAAACACTAATATGAATTGTTGTATTACCAGCTCTGAATAGTCTCTTAGAAATTCAAAAGCTTTGGTGACAGTTGAGCACCAGTGATGAAACCATAAATGCCTTGGTGTCCCACCTTGTCCTCTCCCTCCCCAGTTGCCTCTGGAAAGCTCAGAGTGTAGCAGTAGGAGTTCTGGAATGTTCCTAAGTGGGGCTGACCTTTGAACCACTGTTAACCCTTGTCCTCTCTTCTTAGAGACAAGAGATTAAGTTAAAACGGATACCTCCTCTGGGACACAGGGCAAAGCTACTTTTCCTTCTTTGCAAATTCAAAGGATTTTCCCCTTCTCAGCCTTCCCTCCCCCTGCATCCTGACCTTCACACCTTCCCAACATTAGGGAAAGGCAGGAAGTTTTCCCTGTGGTTTTTCTTTGTGACGACATGCTGGGGCGGTGTAATCAATGGGGAAAACCCCATGTGAGAACACGCCTTCTATGTACATTCCCAATATTTGCTATAAGTAGGGCCATCCCAGGCCCAGGATGCTATCAAACATCACAGCACTCCCGAGGCACGCGGTACCCAGCACTGAGGCATCTGTCCCTCGAGTTGAAAATGATGTGCAGCAGCAAGAATTTGCTCCTGGCTGCTTTGATGTCCGTGCTGTTGCTCCACCTCTGCAGCAAGTCAGAAGGTAAGTGAGGCTCTTTCTGCCAGCTCAGAAGGAAGAACTCTTTTCATTTTCTTCTAAGCCTTGAGCTCATCTGGGGGTGTCCCAGGGGAATGGAAGCCTGTTAGAAAATCTTCTAAAGGAAGTGATGGGGGTTGTCATCTCACTGGCTGATGGAAGAGGGAACAGTTGCTGCTGCCTATCAGGCTTTTTTCTCTGCTGTGAATCTCAGCAGATTTTTTCAGAATGGGCTCTTAGAGACCACCGAGATCCAGAGAATGGCCAAAGTGTTATTTCTGGGAGCGATATAAATTGTGTAACACTACCAGTGAATGGGGTCACTTTGAAACGTAAGCAACACTCTCATTTCCTCAACTTTCTCACCTCTCAACTAAATAGCTTTGCCAAAGTTCAAAACTCATCCTTTAGGGGTGGATTTTGACACCTGACTTCATCCTTGCAAGGCCTTGGGACATCACTTGCCAACTCTGTGGCTATAATTATCCCTTACAGCAGGTTAGAGATACAGCAGGTTATAATTTAACTTGGAGGAGTGTCCAGGAATTGCTTTATTTCTATAAGAGGACATCACTTTTATCAATAGATGCATTCCTGAAAATACAAGTGTTGAACTTTTGTGAACAAAATTAAAAATTCTCATTAACTAATATTACCATTTCAAAAGTCTTTAATTGTAGCTCGTATTAGCAGCTCTTATAAGCCACATTTTCTTTTGTACCTTGTTGTCTTTTCCCTCCTCTCAATGTTCAATAGCCAAGATAATAGATTAAAAATCTGCCAATTTCTTTTCTGAATTTAAAAACTATATATAAGGGTTTCTTCCAGTGGGAAGTATTCATATTCTTGAGTGATTATAGTGAACTGAAATAAAACACAGTTAGTTTGTATTTCTTACTAAAGCTGTTCCTTGGCAAAAAGTCATATGCTTCTATATTGTATTATTGAACCAAAATTTCCCAGCACACAAGCTAGTTTTTTTATGGCAACTGAAAGCTATGCTAAATTGGGTTTCAAAGACGTTGGAACTGTTCCCTTAAGTAGTTAATTTGCCATATAAATCAGGTTCTAGGTTTTCCACAACTTCAAGTAGTTCTGTGATACCTATCACTGAATAAATTAATTCATGTGGACTCAATACCTCTCATTTCTTTTTAGCAGCAAGCAACTTTGACTGTTGTCTCCGATATACAGAACGAATACTTCACCCCAGTTTTCTTGTGGGCTTCACACAGCAGCTGGCCAATGAAGCCTGTGACATCAACGCAATTGTGTAAGTTACTAAGAGATTCTAATTCATTTGTATCAGGAATACATGAGAATTTCAGGTAGAAAAAGCTTTGCCTTTTTGGAGTTTCATTCAGAAATTACTGATGCAGCAAAGATAACTTTGTTTTAGGAGTACATATATCTTCAAAGTTCACTTTAAATAGAACTGAAATAAGGCAAAAGCTTAGTTGATAAAACATGAACATAGTTGAGGGCAAAATCACTTTTGAAGAAAAATTTATAAACTAAGATGCTATCTTAGGAAAATAGGGAAGACATAAACTTTGAAATGTGTATCTTCTGCCAGAAAGTGGTTGCAGCTCTAAGTAAAAACTCAGAGTAGTTATACCACCGCATATAATATTCTTGATGTATCTAAGATATTATATTTGAAATAATGTGAGTTATTGATCAGATATATCCATATGTCATGTAACTACCAACAACAAAATTAGATAATTTTGGGACTTTATCTTCTTATTACAGCACAATCATTCATTAAATTGCAGAGAAAGTTAGGGAGAGTCACTTTCATTTCTTACATCAAGCTTTATCAGAAGCTTTATTTTTTCATTTCATTTCACCTCTGAAACAAATGACTTGTTTAGGGTGTAGAGCAATCAGTCAATTGGAATATGAAATTTCTATTGTATATTCTGTGAAAAAAAATTAAAACTTGAAACATAAATCAAATTGTCTGATTTTTTTTCAGCTTTTACACCAAGAAAAAATTAGCTGTGTGTGCAGATCCAAAGAAGAAATGGGTGAAACAAGCTGTGCATTTGCTCAGGTAAGGAACCTTTATAGTCCATCAGTCTTGCTCCAGAGGTTTGGGGTTAGTGTTGTTAGAGTGGTGGATCACAGGCTTGCTGGAAGGCTTTAGCCTAAGTGCTATGGCAGTTTTAAAGGGTAATTTGAATGGGGCCAGTTGGCGCAGGTGGTAAAGAATTCACCTTCCAATGCAGGAGACACAAGTAGACGTGGGTTCTGTCCCTGGGTTAGGAAGATCACCGGGAGGAGGAGATGGCAACCCACTCCAGGATTCCCATCTAGAAAATCCCACGGACAGAGGAGCCAGATGGGCTACAGCCCACAGGGTCACAGAGTCAAATAGGACTGAGGGACTGAGCACATGAAAACAAAACTTTTTTTCAACTACTTACAGATCATTAAAAAAATTTTTTTTCACATAGCGTGTTAGATCCCTCTATGCATTCAATCCTTGTTGCAAAGATGCCTCCTATGTATCTAACTGACAGACTACATGACATTCATTTGTGAAAAGCTAAAAAGTAAACAATTCAAAAGTGGTTCAAGGCTCTGATTTCATGGATGATAAGAGAGTGACCTTTTATTCATGGACAGAATCATTTCACATCAGGGTGTCAGACACTCACTATGAAGACACAGTGTTTACATTCTGCCTCTGTCCTTGGCTAGCTAGCTTATGTTGGGCAGAATCATCCTTTCTGAACCCTGATTTCCTCATAGTGCCTCTGAGCTGCTTGGTATCCTGAAATGAGACTAGGGAGTGTGGGTCAATCTGTAGGCACAAAACACATTCCCACCTGCCTGTCACCCTATCTTTGCTTATCTCTTTCTTTTTCTCTTTGCAGTCAAAGAGTCAAGAGGATGTAAAAATGGATGCTCCCTGGAATGGAATTGGGCACAGCCCAAGAATGAAAGGAACCTAGCTGAACTGACAGCTTCGCTTACCCCTTGTTGAGGGCTCAAAGCTTATCTGATTTGTGTCTCATTGGACTTGTCCAATTAGTGAAGTTGATTCATATTGCATCATAGTTTGCTTTGTTAAGCATCATGTTATATTCTATTTTATGTTATGTTATTTATATGTGTGTTTGTGTGTGTGTGTGTTTTGCTATTTAATACTAGTTTTCCATAAGCTATTTGGTTTAGAAGGAGGTATAAAGTTATGCTTGAAGGAATAAGATACACGGATTTTCTTGAGCAGAAGGCTATTTTAAAAAGACATTTAACACTCTTGTTTGTATAGCTTTGTTTCCTAAATTGCTGTAATTACTTTGCAAAAGACAAAAATGATGAGAAGAATAAAAGTTGAAAATAAAAGAACTAAACATTGTTTGTTGATTGAGTTAAATAACATTAAGAGGTATACTGAAAATATGTAAAGGTTTAGTAAATATGAAAATGCTCTGCAGTGGTTTTCTTTTAATGAAATAAAACATTTTTAAATTTGCTTTTGGCTGCGATGCGGCCTCCTTGCTGCACGAGGGCTCTTCTCTAGTTGTGGCGTTCTTCTCATTGCGGTGGCTTCTCTTGCTTTAGAGCACGGGCTCCAGGGTGCAGATTCAGTGGCTGTGGAACACCAGAGAATGTGCCAGTCCCCATGGCGTATGGGATCTTCCTGGACCAGAGAGGGAACCCACGCCCTCTGCATTGGCAGCTGGATTCTTAACCACTGGGCCACCAGGGAAGTCCTGCTCTGAAACTTGTCTTCTCCATTTACTTCTTTGCCTAGTTGTTCTGTTTTTGGAGGAGGAAATGACAACCCATTCCAGTATTCTTGCCTGGGAAATCCCATGGACAGAGGAGCCTGGTGGGCTACAGTCCATGGGATCACAAAGAGTTGAACATGACTGAGTGACTAAGCATGCAGGGTTGTTCTCTTTGTCTTTATCCCTTGTGGTCCTGGACTTCATTCAATATGAATTATAGTGGAAAGTTTTTTTATTCTTTTTTAAAATTCAAAGTCATTTAAACCATAATTTAGAAAGATTCCATATCTGTGACATGGTTCAATGTTTCTTGATATAAAATTTTTCAAAATAAAAAAGCATGCCCATCTATTTTGTGACTGCAGAGACACAGTGATCATTTAGAAACCACTGAGGTTATCCTGTCACCAGGAGGGTCCAAGGGACAGGCATCTCAGCAGAGGTTTCACTACTTCACAGGTCCTCTGAGTCACCTTTATGCACTTGCCAAAAAGAAAATGACTATACAGTGGGTTTCGAAAAACTCATTGCCTCACTAACCAGAGGAGAGACAACAAGAGTTTGAAACCTAGCAAGAACTCAGAAATAAGACAAAAAGACCCTGGACTAGGGTAGTTATTGTCACAACAGTCATTCACTTAAGCTCACAGAGTGCCTGACACAGCACTCTGACTGGACAGCCAGCTTCAGATTCCAAAGACCATAAAGGATTAGTGCAGGCAGGCATGCTGATGATAGGATTTAAAATCCAGACACACACATCCATAAAACGGGCAATGGCAGGTCACTTGGTATAGAGCCAAAAGCCGTGACTCAATAGGCTCTGAAGGCAGCTCTGTGCCCACAATTACCAACATTGAATCATCAGGGAAAGTGTGCTCAGTTTCCTGTGTGTATTCATCCAACATGCGTTAGTACTATTATGAGCCAGGCACTGAGCCAAGTGAAGCTGGAGATACCAAGAGATTAAGTTAGGACTTGGTGCTCTCTCTTCTAGATAATTAGGGCCAAGCAGTGTGGGGAGAAGGAGGGGACCACTAGAGAAGCAGCTATTACAACCCAGGTGGTAAGCATCTGGGTAAAGGAAGTTGTGGGAGGCTGTAGGGCATTATTAGTGAGGGTTTCCAGAAGAAAGAATGTTCAGTTGAACCATATTAAATGGACTTCCCTGGTGGCTGAAATGTGGAGATCCGAGTTTGATCCTGGGTAGGGAAGATCCCCTGGAGAAGGAACTAGCAACCCACTCCAGTCTTCTTGTCTGGAGAGCCCCGTGGACAAAGGAGTCTGGCAGGCTACAGTCCACAGAGTCGCAGAGAATTGGACATGACTTAGTGGCTGAGCAACAGCAACAGGAAGGGGCAGTGGGAGACACCAGTCGGAGCAGGGGCAGCAGGGGGTGTTTGCAAATACCTGCGGGCATATTTTAGTTGTCACAGTGTCTGAAGGTGGGGCACTAAGGCATTCAGTGGGCAGGAGACAGGAATGCCACACCCAGTGAATTTCACGGGATAGTCTGACAAAATTAAGAGATGTGTATAAGAGACAGGTATGTTATTGTGGTTTTGATCTACATTTATCTAATGACTAATGATGTTAAACATCTTTCCATGTGCTTTCTGACCACTTATATATCTTAGGAGAAATGTTTACTTAGGTATTTTGTCCATTTTTAAATTGGATTACTTATCTTTACATTAGGAAATGGGGGTGACAGAGGGTGAGATGGTTAGATGGCATCTTCAGCACAATGGACATGAGTCTGAGCAAATTCCAGGAGACAGTGAAGGACAAAGAAGCCTGCTGTGCTGCCGTTCATGAAGTCACAAAGAGTTGAGCATGACCTAGCAACTGAACAACAAAAGTCTTTACATTATTGAATTGTAGGGGTTCTTCATATGCTCTGTATACAAGCATTAAGTTCCTTATCAGATATATAACTTGTATTTCCTTCCTTTCTGTTGAGTTTTTCACATTTTTATAGTTCTGTCTGAAGCATGAAGCTTTATAGTTTTGATAGAGTCCAGTTTGATTTTGTTGCTTGAGCTTTTGGTCTTGTATCTGAAAAATCATTACCCAACCCAAGGTCATGAAGATTTACTTCCATGTTTTCTTCTAAGAGGGTCAGAGTTTAAACTCTTATATTTAGGTATATGATCCTTTGTGAGTTAATTTTTGTGTATGGTGTGAGGTAATATCATTAACATTATAAAGATAATTTTTTTTGCATGTGGATATCTAGTTGTCCCAGCACCATTTTCTGAAAAGACTATTCTTTCCCCCACTGAATGGTCTTGGGATCACAATAAATAATCAGTTGACCATAGATACAAAGGTTTATATCTGGACTCTCAATTCAATTTCACTGATGTGTTTGTCTACACTTAAGCCAGTATCTCTTGCCTGGAAAATCCCATGGATGGAGGAGTCTGGTGGGCTGCAGTCCATGGGGTGGCTAAGAGTTGAACACAGCTGAGCAATTTCACTTTCACTTTTCGCTTTCATGCATTGGAGAAGGAAATGGTAAGCCACTCCAGTGCTATGGGGTTGCACAGAGTCGGACACGACTGAAGCAACTTAGCAGCAGCAGCAGCAAGCCAGTATCACATGTATTGATTAGGGTTATAGTAAATTATGTAATCAGGAGGCTCTTTGGGATCCTTTGCAACCCCATATGAATTTGAGTACCATCTTTTTCCACTTCTGAAAGGAAGTCAGCTGGGAATAGAGATGCAGATATAGAGAACTGACTTGTGGATACAGCAGGAGAAGGAGAAAGTAAAGAAACGAAAGAAAGTGGTCGCTCAGTCGTGTCCAACTCTGCAACCCATGCTCTGTAGCCTTCCATGCTGGTCAGTCCATGGAATTTTCCAGGCAAGAGTACTGGGGTGGGTTGCATTTCCTTCTCCAGGGATCTTCCCGACTTAGGGATCGAACCGAGGTCTCCCGCATTGCAGGCAGACGCTTTACCGTCTGAGCCACCAGGGAAGCACAGGGGAAGGAAACTGTAACTGAAGTCACTCAGTCGTGTCTGACTCTTTGTGATCCTATGGACTGTAGCCTACCAGGCTCCTCAGTCCATGGAATTTTCCAGGCAAGAGTACTGGAGTGGGTTGCCATTTCCTTCGCCAGGGGATCTTCCCAACCCAGGGATCGAACCGGGTCTCCTGCACTGCAGGCAGATGCTTTACCGTCTGAGCCACCAGGAAAGGAAAGGTTGGAGCAATTGAAAGAGTAGCGTGGAAACATATACATTAACCATATATAAAACAGATAGCCAGTGGGAATTTGCTGTAGGAGGCAGGGAGCTCAACCCAGAGGGGTGGGATGGGGTAGAAGATGGGAAGGAGGCTCAAGAAGGCAGGGACATATATATACCTATGGCTGATTCATGTTGATGTATGGCAGAAACCAACACAACATTATAAAACAATTATCCTTCAATTAAAAAGAGATTTATATATATATGAAGACATATATATACATATATATATAAAAAGAATTCAGCTGGAAGTTTGCTGGAACTTGTGTTGAATCTGTAGATTAGTTTAGAGAGTAGGGAGGTCTTAAGGATCTTCCAACCCATGACATGGGAGGTCTTTCCATTTATTTAGAAGTCTTCTTTAATGTCTTTAATAATGTTTTCTAATTTTAAGTTACTTTTCACTTCTTTGGTTAAATGTATACCTACGTATTTTATTCTTTTATACTATTGTGAGTAATGATTTTCTTAATTCTATGTTCAAGTGGCTTATTGATATATAGAAATACAATTGGTTTTATGTAAATTGATCTTGAATCTTGCCACCTTGTGGAATTTATTAGTTGTAATAGTTTTTTAGTAGGTTCTTTAGATGTTCTACATACAAGATGATCTTATTTGCAAATTAAGATAGTTACTACTTCTTTTCCAATCTGGGTGCCTTCGCCTTTTTCTTGACCAGTTATCCTGACTAGAACCTCTAGTACAACAATGAATAAAAGTGGTGAGAATGGGCACTCCTGTCATGGTTTTGCTCTCAAGAGGAAAGCGTTCAGTCTTTCAACACTAAGCATGAACAAGCTGTGGGATTTTCATAGATGACCATGCCTAGTTTGTTGAGTTTTCAATTATGATTGGGTGTCGGGTTTTGTCAAATGCTTTTCACGTGGTTTTTGGTTTTCACTCTGTCACTATTATGTATTACATTTCCTAGCTTATGGAGCATGATCCTTTTTATATGTTGTTTGATACAGTTTACTAGCATTTTGTTGAGGACTTTCGTGTCTGTATTCATAAGAGACGAAAGTCATAGTCTGTAGTTTTTTTTTTTTTTCTTGTAACGTCTCTATCTTATTTTGATATCAGTACAGTACTGTCATAGAGTGAGTTAGAAATTGTCTTCTCCTCATAGGATCTTCCCAACCCAGGGATCGAACCGGGTCTCCTGCACTGCAGGCAGATGCTTTACCGTCTGAGCCACCAGGAAAGGAAAGGTTGGAGCAATTGAAAGAGTAGCGTGGAAACATATACATTAACCATATATAAAACAGATAGCCAGTGGGAATTTGCTGTAGGAGGCAGGGAGCTCAACCCAGAGGGGTGGGATGGGGTAGAAGATGGGAAGGAGGCTCAAGAAGGCAGGGACATATATATACCTATGGCTGATTCATGTTGATGTATGGCAGAAACCAACACAACATTATAAAACAATTATCCTTCAATTAAAAAGAGATTTATATATATATGAAGACATATATATACATATATATATAAAAAGAATTCAGCTGGAAGTTTGCTGGAACTTGTGTTGAATCTGTAGATTAGTTTAGAGAGTAGGGAGGTCTTAAGGATCTTCCAACCCATGACATGGGAGGTCTTTCCATTTATTTAGAAGTCTTCTTTAATGTCTTTAATAATGTTTTCTAATTTTAAGTTACTTTTCACTTCTTTGGTTAAATGTATACCTACGTATTTTATTCTTTTATACTATTGTGAGTAATGATTTTCTTAATTCTATGTTCAAGTGGCTTATTGATATATAGAAATACAATTGGTTTTATGTAAATTGATCTTGAATCTTGCCACCTTGTGGAATTTATTAGTTGTAATAGTTTTTTAGTAGGTTCTTTAGATGTTCTACATACAAGATGATCTTATTTGCAAATTAAGATAGTTACTACTTCTTTTCCAATCTGGGTGCCTTCGCCTTTTTCTTGACCAGTTATCCTGACTAGAACCTCTAGTACAACAATGAATAAAAGTGGTGAGAATGGGCACTCCTGTCATGGTTTTGCTCTCAAGAGGAAAGCGTTCAGTCTTTCAACACTAAGCATGAACAAGCTGTGGGATTTTCATAGATGACCATGCCTAGTTTGTTGAGTTTTCAATTATGATTGGGTGTCGGGTTTTGTCAAATGCTTTTCACGTGGTTTTTGGTTTTCACTCTGTCACTATTATGTATTACATTTCCTAGCTTATGGAGCATGATCCTTTTTATATGTTGTTTGATACAGTTTACTAGCATTTTGTTGAGGACTTTCGTGTCTGTATTCATAAGAGACGAAAGTCATAGTCTGTAGTTTTTTTTTTTTTTCTTGTAACGTCTCTATCTTATTTTGATATCAGTACAGTACTGTCATAGAGTGAGTTAGAAATTGTCTTCTCCTCATATACTTTTAAAAAAAGTTTGTAAAGGATTGATTTTAATTTAATTTTTTTTTTTAATATTTGATAAAATTATCCAGTGAAGCCATCTGTGTCTGGACTTTCCCTTGTGGAAATATATCTAGTTACCAATTTGATTGCTTGTTGCATATTCAAACTTTCTACATCTACTTGAGTCAGGTTCATAATTTGTGTCTTTCTAGTAATTTGTTTCTTTCATCTGTTTTATCTAATGCATTGATGTACGTTGTTCATAATTCCCTTATAGTCTTTTTCATTTCTTAAACTTGGCAGTGGTGTCTCTTCTTTCATTTCTGTATTTAGCAGTTTGTCTTCTCTTCACTTTACCCCTCCCTTTTGTTTCTTGGTTAGTCTAATGAACACTCATTAATTTTGTTGATTTTCTCTAAGACTCCACTTTTGAATCCTTTGATTTCCTCTACTATTTTGCTTTTCTCAATTTCATTTATCCCTGCTCTAAATTCCTTTCTAATCAGTGCTTTTGCGGCACCATACAAGTTTTTGTATGTTGTATTTTCATTTTATTTCCTCTCAAAATATTTTCTACTTTCTTTATTGACCTCTTCTTTCACACATCAGGCATCTAGACACGTATTGTATAATATGTATTTAGACATAGCTGTGAATTCCCCCAATTTTCTTCCATTGTTGTATTCTGATTCCATTGTGGTTTGAAAACATGTTTTGTATGGTTTCAATCCCTTTAAGCTTACTGAGACGAGTTCTCTGCCTTAGCACGTGATTTATGGAAGAATGTTCCACATACACTTCAGAAAAATGCCTCTTCCATGGTTTTTGGCTAGAGTATTCTATTTAAGTCTGTTAGGTTTAGTTGGTTTATACTGTTCAAATCTTCTGTTTTCTTATGCATTTTATGTCTAGTTTTTCCATTCATGATTGAAAATGTGGTATTGAAATATCTGAATTTTATTGTTGAATTGTTTATTCTTCCTTTCAAAGTGAAGTCGCTCAGTCGTGTCTGACTCTTTGCGGCCCCATAGACTGTAGCCTACAAGGCTCCTCTGTCCATGGGATTTTCCAGGCAATAGTACTGGAGTGGATTGCCATTTCCTTCTTCAGGGGATCTTCCCAACCCAGGACTCGAACCCAGGTCTCCTGCATTGTAGACAGACGCTTTACCATCTGAGCCACCAGGGAAGTCCTTTCTGTTTATTTCTGCTGTATGTATTTCGAAGTGTTGCTGCTGGCTGTACTGCTGTTCAGTTCCTAAGTCCTGTCTGACTCTGTGACCCCGTCAACTGCAGCACACCGGGCTTCCCTGTCCTTCACTATCTTCCAGAGTTTGTTCAAACTCATGTCCGTTGAGTAAGTGATGCCATCCAACCATCTCATCTGCCGTCACCCCACTGTAAATAGTGCTGCAATGAACTCTGGGGTACATGTGCCTTTTTCTGTTTTGGTTTCCTCGGGGTATATGCCAAGTAGAGGGACTGCTGGGCCACATGGTAGTCCTACTCCATTTTTTGAGGACTCTCCGGATTGTCTTCCACTGTGGCTGTACCAATTTACATTCCCACCGACAGTGCAGGAGGGTTCCATTTTCCCCACAGCCTCTCCAGCATTGTTTGTGGATTTTTTGATGATGGCCGTTCTGACCAGTGTAAGATGATGACTCATTGTCATTTTGACTTGCATTTCTTTAGTGATGAGCAATGTGGAGCATCTTTTCATGTGTTTATTAGCCATCTGTATGTCTTCTTTGGAGAAATGTCTGTTTAGGTCTTTTGCCCACTTTTTGATTGGGTTGTTTGTTTTTCTGGTATTGAGTTGTAATGAGTTGCTTGTATGTTTTGTAAATTAATCTTTTGTCAGTTGTTTCATTTGCTATTATTTTCTCCCATTCCGAGGGTTGTCTTTTCACCTTGTTTATAGTTTTCTTTGCTGTGCAAAAGCTTTTAAGTTTAATTGGGTCCCCCTTGTTTATTTTTGTTTTTATCTCTGTTACTCTGGGAGGTGGGTCGTAGAGGATCTTGCTGTGATTTGTGTTATTTCTTTATAGTCATACCCTTCCTACAAACCTATTGCCTAGTTTACAATGATATTCTTCCTAGTGGAGAGTTCTTATATTGTCATAAGTTAGATAGTCATACCACATTATCATTATCATTGTAATTTGACCTTTGTTTTGTTGATTATTCGTTGATAGGCTCCCCCGCTTTTTTTTTTTTTCCTTCTGAGGCTTTGTATTGAGTTATGTAACCACATTGGCATGAAGAGTTAAGGGAAGAGGGGAGCTCACTTTCTGAGCTGCAGTATTGATTAGAGTCACATCAATGTAGATGTAGAGGAGTGAACCTGAAACTAAATGAAGTCGAAGCTTGAGTCTTACTTAAGAGCTGGTATTTTCCACTACTGGTGGCTCAGCAGTGAGGAATGTCAATGCAGGAGATGTGGATCCTTGGGTCAGGAAGATCCCCGGGAGAAGGGAACAAAAACCCACTCCAATATTCTTACCTGGGAAAAGTCATGGACTGAGGAGCCTGGCGGGCTGCAAAGAATTGGACACAACTTCGAGACCAAACAACAATGGCAAATTTCCCACCAAAACTGGAAACACTAATATGAATTGTTGTATTACCAGCTCTGAATAGTCTCTTAGAAATTCAAAAGCTTTGGTGACAGTTGAGCACCAGTGATGAAACCATAAATGCCTTGGTGTCCCACCTTGTCCTCTCCCTCCCCAGTTGCCTCTGGAAAGCTCAGAGTGTAGCAGTAGGAGTTCTGGAATGTTCCTAAGTGGGGCTGACCTTTGAACCACTGTTAACCCTTGTCCTCTCTTCTTAGAGACAAGAGATTAAGTTAAAACGGATACCTCCTCTGGGACACAGGGCAAAGCTACTTTTCCTTCTTTGCAAATTCAAAGGATTTTCCCCTTCTCAGCCTTCCCTCCCCCTGCATCCTGACCTTCACACCTTCCCAACATTAGGGAAAGGCAGGAAGTTTTCCCTGTGGTTTTTCTTTGTGACGACATGCTGGGGCGGTGTAATCAATGGGGAAAACCCCATGTGAGAACACGCCTTCTATGTACATTCCCAATATTTGCTATAAGTAGGGCCATCCCAGGCCCAGGATGCTATCAAACATCACAGCACTCCCGAGGCACGCGGTACCCAGCACTGAGGCATCTGTCCCTCGAGTTGAAAATGATGTGCAGCAGCAAGAATTTGCTCCTGGCTGCTTTGATGTCCGTGCTGTTGCTCCACCTCTGCAGCAAGTCAGAAGGTAAGTGAGGCTCTTTCTGCCAGCTCAGAAGGAAGAACTCTTTTCATTTTCTTCTAAGCCTTGAGCTCATCTGGGGGTGTCCCAGGGGAATGGAAGCCTGTTAGAAAATCTTCTAAAGGAAGTGATGGGGGTTGTCATCTCACTGGCTGATGGAAGAGGGAACAGTTGCTGCTGCCTATCAGGCTTTTTTCTCTGCTGTGAATCTCAGCAGATTTTTTCAGAATGGGCTCTTAGAGACCACCGAGATCCAGAGAATGGCCAAAGTGTTATTTCTGGGAGCGATATAAATTGTGTAACACTACCAGTGAATGGGGTCACTTTGAAACGTAAGCAACACTCTCATTTCCTCAACTTTCTCACCTCTCAACTAAATAGCTTTGCCAAAGTTCAAAACTCATCCTTTAGGGGTGGATTTTGACACCTGACTTCATCCTTGCAAGGCCTTGGGACATCACTTGCCAACTCTGTGGCTATAATTATCCCTTACAGCAGGTTAGAGATACAGCAGGTTATAATTTAACTTGGAGGAGTGTCCAGGAATTGCTTTATTTCTATAAGAGGACATCACTTTTATCAATAGATGCATTCCTGAAAATACAAGTGTTGAACTTTTGTGAACAAAATTAAAAATTCTCATTAACTAATATTACCATTTCAAAAGTCTTTAATTGTAGCTCGTATTAGCAGCTCTTATAAGCCACATTTTCTTTTGTACCTTGTTGTCTTTTCCCTCCTCTCAATGTTCAATAGCCAAGATAATAGATTAAAAATCTGCCAATTTCTTTTCTGAATTTAAAAACTATATATAAGGGTTTCTTCCAGTGGGAAGTATTCATATTCTTGAGTGATTATAGTGAACTGAAATAAAACACAGTTAGTTTGTATTTCTTACTAAAGCTGTTCCTTGGCAAAAAGTCATATGCTTCTATATTGTATTATTGAACCAAAATTTCCCAGCACACAAGCTAGTTTTTTTATGGCAACTGAAAGCTATGCTAAATTGGGTTTCAAAGACGTTGGAACTGTTCCCTTAAGTAGTTAATTTGCCATATAAATCAGGTTCTAGGTTTTCCACAACTTCAAGTAGTTCTGTGATACCTATCACTGAATAAATTAATTCATGTGGACTCAATACCTCTCATTTCTTTTTAGCAGCAAGCAACTTTGACTGTTGTCTCCGATATACAGAACGAATACTTCACCCCAGTTTTCTTGTGGGCTTCACACAGCAGCTGGCCAATGAAGCCTGTGACATCAACGCAATTGTGTAAGTTACTAAGAGATTCTAATTCATTTGTATCAGGAATACATGAGAATTTCAGGTAGAAAAAGCTTTGCCTTTTTGGAGTTTCATTCAGAAATTACTGATGCAGCAAAGATAACTTTGTTTTAGGAGTACATATATCTTCAAAGTTCACTTTAAATAGAACTGAAATAAGGCAAAAGCTTAGTTGATAAAACATGAACATAGTTGAGGGCAAAATCACTTTTGAAGAAAAATTTATAAACTAAGATGCTATCTTAGGAAAATAGGGAAGACATAAACTTTGAAATGTGTATCTTCTGCCAGAAAGTGGTTGCAGCTCTAAGTAAAAACTCAGAGTAGTTATACCACCGCATATAATATTCTTGATGTATCTAAGATATTATATTTGAAATAATGTGAGTTATTGATCAGATATATCCATATGTCATGTAACTACCAACAACAAAATTAGATAATTTTGGGACTTTATCTTCTTATTACAGCACAATCATTCATTAAATTGCAGAGAAAGTTAGGGAGAGTCACTTTCATTTCTTACATCAAGCTTTATCAGAAGCTTTATTTTTTCATTTCATTTCACCTCTGAAACAAATGACTTGTTTAGGGTGTAGAGCAATCAGTCAATTGGAATATGAAATTTCTATTGTATATTCTGTGAAAAAAAATTAAAACTTGAAACATAAATCAAATTGTCTGATTTTTTTTCAGCTTTTACACCAAGAAAAAATTAGCTGTGTGTGCAGATCCAAAGAAGAAATGGGTGAAACAAGCTGTGCATTTGCTCAGGTAAGGAACCTTTATAGTCCATCAGTCTTGCTCCAGAGGTTTGGGGTTAGTGTTGTTAGAGTGGTGGATCACAGGCTTGCTGGAAGGCTTTAGCCTAAGTGCTATGGCAGTTTTAAAGGGTAATTTGAATGGGGCCAGTTGGCGCAGGTGGTAAAGAATTCACCTTCCAATGCAGGAGACACAAGTAGACGTGGGTTCTGTCCCTGGGTTAGGAAGATCACCGGGAGGAGGAGATGGCAACCCACTCCAGGATTCCCATCTAGAAAATCCCACGGACAGAGGAGCCAGATGGGCTACAGCCCACAGGGTCACAGAGTCAAATAGGACTGAGGGACTGAGCACATGAAAACAAAACTTTTTTTCAACTACTTACAGATCATTAAAAAAATTTTTTTTCACATAGCGTGTTAGATCCCTCTATGCATTCAATCCTTGTTGCAAAGATGCCTCCTATGTATCTAACTGACAGACTACATGACATTCATTTGTGAAAAGCTAAAAAGTAAACAATTCAAAAGTGGTTCAAGGCTCTGATTTCATGGATGATAAGAGAGTGACCTTTTATTCATGGACAGAATCATTTCACATCAGGGTGTCAGACACTCACTATGAAGACACAGTGTTTACATTCTGCCTCTGTCCTTGGCTAGCTAGCTTATGTTGGGCAGAATCATCCTTTCTGAACCCTGATTTCCTCATAGTGCCTCTGAGCTGCTTGGTATCCTGAAATGAGACTAGGGAGTGTGGGTCAATCTGTAGGCACAAAACACATTCCCACCTGCCTGTCACCCTATCTTTGCTTATCTCTTTCTTTTTCTCTTTGCAGTCAAAGAGTCAAGAGGATGTAAAAATGGATGCTCCCTGGAATGGAATTGGGCACAGCCCAAGAATGAAAGGAACCTAGCTGAACTGACAGCTTCGCTTACCCCTTGTTGAGGGCTCAAAGCTTATCTGATTTGTGTCTCATTGGACTTGTCCAATTAGTGAAGTTGATTCATATTGCATCATAGTTTGCTTTGTTAAGCATCATGTTATATTCTATTTTATGTTATGTTATTTATATGTGTGTTTGTGTGTGTGTGTGTTTTGCTATTTAATACTAGTTTTCCATAAGCTATTTGGTTTAGAAGGAGGTATAAAGTTATGCTTGAAGGAATAAGATACACGGATTTTCTTGAGCAGAAGGCTATTTTAAAAAGACATTTAACACTCTTGTTTGTATAGCTTTGTTTCCTAAATTGCTGTAATTACTTTGCAAAAGACAAAAATGATGAGAAGAATAAAAGTTGAAAATAAAAGAACTAAACATTGTTTGTTGATTGAGTTAAATAACATTAAGAGGTATACTGAAAATATGTAAAGGTTTAGTAAATATGAAAATGCTCTGCAGTGGTTTTCTTTTAATGAAATAAAACATTTTTAAATTTGCTTTTGGCTGCGATGCGGCCTCCTTGCTGCACGAGGGCTCTTCTCTAGTTGTGGCGTTCTTCTCATTGCGGTGGCTTCTCTTGCTTTAGAGCACGGGCTCCAGGGTGCAGATTCAGTGGCTGTGGAACACCAGAGAATGTGCCAGTCCCCATGGCGTATGGGATCTTCCTGGACCAGAGAGGGAACCCACGCCCTCTGCATTGGCAGCTGGATTCTTAACCACTGGGCCACCAGGGAAGTCCTGCTCTGAAACTTGTCTTCTCCATTTACTTCTTTGCCTAGTTGTTCTGTTTTTGGAGGAGGAAATGACAACCCATTCCAGTATTCTTGCCTGGGAAATCCCATGGACAGAGGAGCCTGGTGGGCTACAGTCCATGGGATCACAAAGAGTTGAACATGACTGAGTGACTAAGCATGCAGGGTTGTTCTCTTTGTCTTTATCCCTTGTGGTCCTGGACTTCATTCAATATGAATTATAGTGGAAAGTTTTTTTATTCTTTTTTAAAATTCAAAGTCATTTAAACCATAATTTAGAAAGATTCCATATCTGTGACATGGTTCAATGTTTCTTGATATAAAATTTTTCAAAATAAAAAAGCATGCCCATCTATTTTGTGACTGCAGAGACACAGTGATCATTTAGAAACCACTGAGGTTATCCTGTCACCAGGAGGGTCCAAGGGACAGGCATCTCAGCAGAGGTTTCACTACTTCACAGGTCCTCTGAGTCACCTTTATGCACTTGCCAAAAAGAAAATGACTATACAGTGGGTTTCGAAAAACTCATTGCCTCACTAACCAGAGGAGAGACAACAAGAGTTTGAAACCTAGCAAGAACTCAGAAATAAGACAAAAAGACCCTGGACTAGGGTAGTTATTGTCACAACAGTCATTCACTTAAGCTCACAGAGTGCCTGACACAGCACTCTGACTGGACAGCCAGCTTCAGATTCCAAAGACCATAAAGGATTAGTGCAGGCAGGCATGCTGATGATAGGATTTAAAATCCAGACACACACATCCATAAAACGGGCAATGGCAGGTCACTTGGTATAGAGCCAAAAGCCGTGACTCAATAGGCTCTGAAGGCAGCTCTGTGCCCACAATTACCAACATTGAATCATCAGGGAAAGTGTGCTCAGTTTCCTGTGTGTATTCATCCAACATGCGTTAGTACTATTATGAGCCAGGCACTGAGCCAAGTGAAGCTGGAGATACCAAGAGATTAAGTTAGGACTTGGTGCTCTCTCTTCTAGATAATTAGGGCCAAGCAGTGTGGGGAGAAGGAGGGGACCACTAGAGAAGCAGCTATTACAACCCAGGTGGTAAGCATCTGGGTAAAGGAAGTTGTGGGAGGCTGTAGGGCATTATTAGTGAGGGTTTCCAGAAGAAAGAATGTTCAGTTGAACCATATTAAATGGACTTCCCTGGTGGCTGAAATGTGGAGATCCGAGTTTGATCCTGGGTAGGGAAGATCCCCTGGAGAAGGAACTAGCAACCCACTCCAGTCTTCTTGTCTGGAGAGCCCCGTGGACAAAGGAGTCTGGCAGGCTACAGTCCACAGAGTCGCAGAGAATTGGACATGACTTAGTGGCTGAGCAACAGCAACAGGAAGGGGCAGTGGGAGACACCAGTCGGAGCAGGGGCAGCAGGGGGTGTTTGCAAATACCTGCGGGCATATTTTAGTTGTCACAGTGTCTGAAGGTGGGGCACTAAGGCATTCAGTGGGCAGGAGACAGGAATGCCACACCCAGTGAATTTCACGGGATAGTCTGACAAAATTAAGAAACGAAGTGTCTCACCAAGTGCCAATTATGCCATGAATTGAGCAACACTAGACAAAGTGGGACATATGCAAAGAGAGGGTATGGGATGGAGTAGCTGCAGATTAAGCAAAACTGTTATATCCAGTGGCTCAGTAGTGAAGAATCTGCCTGCCAAGCAGGAGACGCAGGTTTGATCCCGGCATCAGGAAGATCCCCTGGAGAAGGAAATGGCAACCCTCTCCAATATTCTTGACTGGAGAGTTCAGTGGACAGAGGAGCCTAGTGGGCTACAGTTCATGGAGCTGAAAAAAGTGAGACCCGACTGAGCGAATGAGCCCACAATTCCCTGATGTCACCAAATATGCAGCCAGTATTCTAATTTCCCAGTGGTTTCCCCCAAAGGTTATTTTATGTGTTTGTTTATTTCAGTTTCCTATGTTTGAACAAAGCTCCACATAAGGGGCGCACGCTGCATTTGTATGATTTCTTTTTAATTTTAGTTTTTGTTTCTTACCACTACCACCCTTCTCGTTTTCCTTTGCAATTTATGTTTTGAAGAAACCAGGAGGTTTTTCTCCGAGTTTCCCTTCTTTTGTTTCTTTTGTTGATTACATTCCTGTGGTGTCGCTTAATATGTCCCCTGGCTCTTAGTTGGAAATAGAGGCTGATTTGGGGAGCAGGCCAAAAACCACTTGACAAGTGGCACTGTGTCACGTGGTTATAACGTTGCCTAAACTGATGTGAGCAACAGGAAGGAAAGAGGAGATGGCGAATTGGGGCCAAATTCTTCAAGGGTAGTGAAGAACTGATGAAGACCTTCAATTGATAGCCAGAAGGAGGGGGAACAGACGGTCTAATGACACACATATACTCAAAGAATGAGGAGGAATGTAGGCGTGAAGTGCCATCATGGAAGCACAAGAATGCGGGTCTCTGGCTGCTCCTGGTCCTGTGGACATCTTGAGAAAACCATTTAAAAAAACCACAGGGAGAGTGTTGTACCTGCGATGGACTCAAGTTTCAACCCAGACGAGGAGATAGGAGAGTGAAAGATGGAAGGACAGGAAAGAATTGTCAGGGAAGGCCAGAGGGACATCCTGGAGATACACAACAGTATTCATAGGAAAGCATGAGAAATATGGGAACGGACATATGGATGCAAGGAGTTGGGTTTGGATTTGGGTAGTAATCAGGCCATTAATAAAATCTAGATGGAGTCACAGAGAGCCGGACATGACTGAAGCGACTTAGCAGTAGCAGCAGCAGCAGATAGTAAGCAAGTGACGTGTTAATAAGCTAAGATCATTGATGTATTATCTCATTTAAAATGAGTAGGTACAATTTTAATGCCCATTTTGGATATAGAGAAACTGAGAGTCAGTGGAGTTAAGGACCTTACCTAAGATCATGAAGTCCTTAGAGATATAATGGAATTAGTTGGTGTCAAGTTTTTGATCAGGTGACTGGTGTTTCTGGGTTATTTAGACAGCACCTGTGGTGTCTAATGTTTTTTGATGTTGGTTCTTTTGTTGGTTCTTTTTCATCTTTTTCAGTTCAGTTCAGCTTCTCAGGCATGTCCAACTTTTTGCAATCCAATGAACTGCAGCATGCCAGACTTCCCTGTCCATTCCTAAATCCCAGAGCTTACTCGAACTCATGTCCATTGAGTCGGTGATGCCATCCAACCATCTCATCCTCTGTCGTCCCCTTCTCCTCCTGCCTTCAGTCTTTCCCAGCATTAGGGTCTTTTCCAGTGAGTCAGTTCTTCACATCGGGTGGCCAAAGTATTGGAGTTGCAGCTTCAGCATCAGTCCTCCCAATGAATATTCAGGACTGGTTTCATTTGGGATGGACTGGTTGGATCTTCTTGCTGTCCAAGGGACTCTCAAGAGTCTTCTCCAACACCGCAGTTCAAAAACATCAGTTCTTCAGCGCTCAGCTTTCTTTATAGTCCAACTCTCACATCCATATATGACTACTAAAAAACCATAGCTTTGACTAGATGGACCTTTGTTGGCAAAGTAATGTCTCTGCTTTTTAATATGTTTTCTATGTTGGTCATAGCTTTTCTTTTGA